>BJKM01001063.1:0-67500 GCA_015082035.1 Chaenogobius annularis | reverse complement strand
GCAAATCTCTGAAGGTCATTCAGACGTTCAGTGAAACAGATTTGAACACGTTTCAGAACTGTGTTTGTCCTGGTGGTCTTGTTGTGTCCGTGATGAGGATGTTTAACTGGATGTTTGATTCACTCTCGTTTGATCAGGCTGTACATGAGTGTTTGAAAGGAAAGTATAAACCCACATATGAACTCGAGGATGTTCAAATATATTCCCGTATTAAAAGTGCATTTTAAGATTGTATAGTTTTGACTTCATTTGGTTGGATAATGCCTCTTGTGAATATAAACGATGAAGCAGTGAAATGACATCACACTGTGAGTTGTTTTCATATGTATTTCATATCAAATACTTTCCGTGACATTAGAGGTGTTTTGGCCCAGTGTACAACATGGTCTTTAGGCAACAGTTGTGGAAAGTTTTTATTTATAAAAACCGGCCCCAAAAGCACCTGAACAACCCGTGTGACATTTGTACACACAATGTACAATGTGTGATGCTGAAGGACAGCTCCTTGTGTGTGGTGCTGAAGGGACAGCTCCTGTGTGTGTGTGTGTGTGTGTGTGTGTGGTGTGAAGGACAGCTCTCTGTGTGTGTGTGTGTGTGTGTGTAGTGCTGAAGGACAGCTCTCTGTGTGTGGTGCTGAAGGGACAGCTCCTGTGTGTGTGTGTGTGTGTGTGTGTGTGTGGTGCTGAAGGGACAGCTCCTGTGTGTGTGTGTGCTGAAGGGACAGCTCTCTGTGTGTGGTGCTGAAGGGACAGCTCCTCTGGGGGGGTGGAGGGGGCTAAAGGTACAGCTCCTCTGTGTGTGGTGCTGAAGGGACAGCTCCTCTGGGGGGGTGGAGGGGCTAAAGGTACAGTTCCTCCTCTGGTGTGTGGTGCTGAAAGCGACAGCTCCTCTGGGTGTGTGGTGCTGAAAGGACAGCTGAGAGCAGATACATGATGTCAATGCTATAAAAGAAACATGTTTCACTTTAATACGGCTTCACCATTTGTTTTTCCATTTTTTTTATTTTTTTTTTAATGAAATCCTTAAATAAAATATGTTTTTGGCCTGAAGGCTTTATTAGACAAGGCCGTTTTACATTGAAATGGGGATGAGAGAAGGGAGGACATGCAGCAAACCTTCAAAGCCGGGATTCAAACCACACAAGCGCCGTCGACCTGAGATTACAAATAAACCGATAAAACATTACAGCGTAAAGTCGCTCACGATGATTCAAGTGTTCATCCTGGCCGTCCACAGTCACACGTTCACTCCGGAGCGCGCACAGCGAGAGCCCGCGCCGCGTCTGAAGTTTGGGGGTGACTTTGCCGCGGTTCTGCCGCTCGCGCACCCATAACTCTTGAGTTTGTTGTGGAGCAGATAACGGCGTCGGCAGAAACAGTGACAGACGACGGGCGCAGTATCGCACGCGCTCAGAGCAAAAACGAGACCCGGAGCCGGCACGTGTCAATCACACTGGGATTAGGAGTTTAAAGGCGGCGTCATTACTGCCAGCACCAATCCAAACTCAACAAATCAGAGGGCGTCGCCAAGATTAGGTTTTAGTTAATTAAACCGATCCGAAACAGAAGCTAATTATGCGCGTTTAGCATCCATCCCACGATCACGCCAAATCCGCTTTGTTTTAGTCGTGTCTCAGCGTTTGCCGTTGACTTCTCTCTTGTCCAATCAGCACGCTCGAAAGCCTTTTGGACCCCTTTCGGACCGTCCCGACCCACTCCAAAGTGAGCCGATGGAAACGTGCCTATCGCGTGTGTGTGTGTGTGTGTGTGTGTTTTTATCGTGTTTTAGGCCTGTTCCATGACCTGTTTTCTGCAGTGCCTCAAACTTAAAGCGCCCCCTACAGGTCGGACGACTCAATGAACTAAAATGCTAACTGCATTTTAGTTACTTTTGTATATTTTAAGATTTTGCTAAAAAAAAACATCATACAAATGTCAGATCACAGAATGGTTTAGAATTTCACTTCCTGTTTGTAATTGATGACATCACAGTAGGAATTTTCAAAACTCATCTAATGTCACTTTTTTTTTATTTGACAAATAAAAATACAGAGAGCGACTTTATTTTGTTGAATTCATGTTTAAAGTGTCAAAAAAGTTGTTTCTTTTGTGTAAATTCTGCATAAACTTTGACTGGAATGAGCGTCCCTGCTGTGATGTCACTTCCTGTCATTTTCTAATGCTGCGTTGTGTTCCGTGATTAGTAAACGACAGTGACAGTCGTTCTCTGAGTGCGTGTGCTTGAGCCCTGCAGCCGACCCAAGGCGCGCCCCGCCGATCGATTGGGCGCTCTGAGCGGTGGGACGGTGGCGCTAAACTGGCAAAACGCTCCCGACACTCCCCAGCGACTGCGCCACAGCTCACGTAGAAACAACCCACTCGCTTCATGTGCTCCTCGGGGAATCAGGAATATGTTTTTTAGGAGTGGAAAACTGCCCACGAAGCTGGCACACAAGTCGGGAAAAGAACTGTTGAGCTCTACATTTAGAGGTTTACTGTCCGCCGTCCTTAGACACTTCCGTTCAATCGCGACGTAGCGTTAGAAGGCTAAAGTGAAGCTAACAGTTCGGCTTCGGAAGGCGCTAACGGCGACGGAAACGTTCCCGAGTTCCCGAGCGTCAGGTGAACGTTGGGCGACTAAAGCGCCGACGGCCGATTATGCCGTGTCCCCCCTCCTTTAACGCTCTTCCCTCTCCTCCGTCTGTTTCAGGAGGACGAGACGGGCGAGGGCCGGTTCGGTTTCCAGGGTTACGGCATGGGCCCCACGTGCCTGCAGCCAAGGACGGCATGGCCATCAAGGCAGCAACAACAACAACGCCCCGGCCGCCGCCACCACCACCACCACCAACACGTCCGCGCCGGAGAAGAAAGCATCGAAGAGATGAAGAAACTGTTCATCGGCCGGCCAAGCGCATCGACACCGTGTCCCGCGTGGCCTTCCCCTCGTCTTCCTCATTTTTAACATTTTCTACTGGATCACCTACAAGATCATCCGCAGCGAGGACATACACAAGCAGTAGACTCCGGAGCGTTGGGCTTTTTCTCTCTTTCGTTGTTTTTTTTTTTTTTTTTTGGTTCGGACACCGCCATGGCCTCCCCCCCCACCGCGCGCGCGGCCGGAGCAGGGGGAGTGGCTTATTCTGACCCGGAAAGGGAGGGTTAGCGGTCGCGAAGATGGCGTTTTTGTGTGCGATTTTTGGGTTTTAGGTGGTTAAAGCGTTGCCTAGAGAAGACATCGGGCGGAAAGCCGAAGAGGCGTTTGGCGATATTGAGCCGAGTCGCCGCTAACAACGGGAAATCAGCTGAACTTCCTCTGTAGTTTCCGCACGCAAATGTAAATAAGGCGTTTCACCTGTAAAAATGGCTAAATATTGCACGTATTTGGGACGTTCCAATCTGAAAACTGGACAGGTTTCAAACGGCTTTTACACAGAAAAAAGATGGCGATTGTGGATCTCTTATTTAACATTGGAGTCAACTATAGATCCAACTGAAAATGGCAGTTAAAATTCACATTTTGCCTCATTCCTTTGGTTGAAATGTTCATAAATTAGGCTTTGAATTAGGGAAACAAACGACGAACAATGTTCAGTACGATACTTCAGGACAAAAAAGTCGCTGCTTTAAGGCCGGCGACGTTCAAAATGTGCTTGAAATAAGTCGCATTTCTCTTGCTTTGCGCATCTTTTCACCGTCTTTAAAATGAACGCGCATTAAATATCTTGTTCGATTAAAAAAACCTGGAAAACACGAGCGTTTTCCAACTCGAAAAAGAGAACCAAAATGCGACTGCGCTTTGAAAAAACTGAGCAAACGTCATTTAGTAGCGCATTCGAACGATGCTCAAATCAAGATGGATTTGCTTGAAATCAATACTTTTAACTGATTTTCTGTTTAAGATTGACGTTTTTGCCCTAATTCGAGCAAAAAGTCAGCTTCAAATGACGATGCAATGGCACTCTTGGTGGTTTTATGAGCGCGTCGACGCATAGTTGGTTTTGTCGGGTTAAATTCAAGTAAATTCACACTCGTCTTCTGGAGGCAAAGCTTCACCTTCACTCTTTCGTCCCGAACACAAAACTCTCCCTTTTTCCAGCTCTTTACACGCAATCCCACACGCTTTATTTCCCCTTCTTCCATTTTGAACCCCTCCCAACAAAAAAGCCCTGGCTCCCCCTACTGATCAACCAGTGCAATAGCAATGCAGACAAATGCATGAAAATGAATGTGGCAATATATTCAAAAAGATACGAAAACGAACTTCTGGACGAACTTCCGGAACTTACGAACTTCTGGACGAAACTTCCGGATGAACTTCTGGACGAACTTGCGGATGAACTTCTGGACGAACTTCTGGATGAACTTCTGGACGAAACTTCTGAACGAACTCCGGACGAACTTCTGGACTTTCGAAAACTTTTGGCGTGACTTTTTTCCGAAACCTTCCAGACGCCGGAGCGAGGGAAAAGCTCGATTTTGTTTGAACAGAAATATAGATCTATTTAAAAGAGGGAGGGGTTGTAATATATACTCGCCGTTTTTTTTGGGGGGAAAACGCGCGGACGGTCGACGCGACGGCCATCTTGGTAAGGGATCCATAAAGTGCTTCCATAAAAGAAACTCGATGCAACGCGATCTGGATTCCGCTTCTGTGTCTGCGAGCACTTGTTGGCGCTTCTTTTTCCTCCTCCTCCTCCTCCCCCTCCTCCTCCTCTTCCTCTTCTCCGTCTTCTTCTTCTCCCTCGACGACAGAAAAACCTTGAACTGCTAAAGATGACGCTTATAATTGAGGTTTGCTGCTTTTTGCTCACACCCGCGCGACTGGAAAAAAAACAAAAACAACAACACATAATTATAATATTCACGACGCCAGAAAGAGCAAGAGACATTTCCGCGTGTGTCCCGAGAGTGTCCATGGTTTGTTTGTTTGTTTGTTTTTTCCGTTTCCGACTTTGTTTGTCGTTGCTTGCGGTTCGGGTGTCGCCGCGTTCACGTTCGCGCGGCGCTTTTTGGACCGCGAGATCTGATCGGGTTCGGTTGAAGGGGGGAAAAAGCACGGCGGCGGGGGGGGAAAAAACCTGAAACGCTTCCTTTCTTTGAGCTCGTTCATCTCTGAAAAACACGTGGAGACAATTGAATTTAGGACCGTGTGAAGAATTATGAGTCAAAGGTCAAATTGTGTCGATTCAGCCGATAGTTTGGGCCGATTTACAGACATTTGTCGACCTAGAATGTCACATAAACATTGAGCTTTTATTCATGCAGAGCTCTCGTGTTTATGTGACACATTTGGAACAGTTTTGTGTGCGTTTTTAGTGTTTTGAAGGACACAGCTGATGCTAAATTGACTTTTTTGAGCGTTTAACTCATCAAAAACACCGCTGGAGTCGAGTTGTCTTCTCTGAGCCGCACGAACACACGCTCTGGGGTCTCACGTGTTTACAATGCCGTGACGTGCGCGACTTTTAAGTTTGTGATCTTTATAAAGACATTCCAGTGTCCGGTCCGGGGGCTTTCAGGCGTGAGGCGGAGGGCCGCTTGTGCTCAGAGAGAGGAAACGTGTTTGTTTTGTCTGTAAACTCTCCGTGGGTTTCAGTCACGTGACGTAGTTGCGGTCGTTGCCATGTTGAGGACGTCCCAGTGTGTTGTAGCCTCGGCGCTGTCAGAAAGTCACCGGACACGCCCTCAAAGCTTTGTGTCTGATCCTAAAATATAACACTCGGACAGTTGGAAATTAGGTTCAACTGTCTGCGAGTAGGCTAACGTTTATTAGCATAGCCACTAGCATTAGCCAGCTGCTAACGACCTGAAATAAACAGCTCCGCCTCAGTCTGGAGTGACCTCTGTAAGTCCACTGGTCCCTCCTGACCACAGGAGCACAGTTCTGGACAAGACGGGGTCTTTAAGGACGGCACAGCCCACAGTGAACATGCGGCTTTCGTCCTCAAGATGGCAGTAGCAACAAGCGTGTCACGTGACTTCAGACCCATGAACAGTAAAAACTGAACATAAAGTTGTGAGAATTTCTGCCTCAAATCGCCTTCATTCCAACTGTGCGCTTAAATTAGCATGTCGGGGCAAGCTAGCTTTTGTTAATTCCCTCTGCTGCCAGTAGAGGGAGAATAACACCAATCCTGACGGTAACAGAGCAAACGACTGGCGTTGACGCTGACGAGCGCGCCTCCTTCACACGGTCCTGAAGGGAACAAGCGCAGCGTGACCAGAGTTTGTGGCCTCTCGTTTCCGGCTTTTTCCTTCTCTATGCAACGATCCGTCTTATGCAACTTCTGCTTCTCGTCCATTCGCCGTGTCGCGTCCGTCCGAAGCTTAAAGCCTCATTCTGTCACTTATTTTATATATATATATATATATATATATATATAAGAAACCATGGACTGTAATTACAAACGTAGCGTCGCCATCCGCGCATCACATGCCATTGTTTACTGGAAAATCCCAAAGTGCTTTTCACCATAAACTACAGAATAAATAATATATAGTAGATTATTATCTTTTTATAGCGCCTGGAAAATTGTAATAATATAAACAATAATATTTAATAAATTAATGTATTTATTTATTGTATTTATTTATTTATGTATTGCAACGGTTTCGTTTGACAGCTGGACAAACGCTGTGGTCGCCGCGGCGGCGTTCCGCGGAGTTTGGCGTAAAACGTCACGAAAATCCCGAAATATCGCGTTTAAATTGTTATTTTTAAAATTGGTTTAGTCTCAGAACCAAAGATGCGTCATGTAGCAACGCTGAGAAACGTCACGCGCAGGTTCTTTTTGTTCAAACGGCGGGAAAACGAGAGTCGACGGTGACGAAGAGCGTGAAAACGATGTCCTGTAGTTTTATTAATCCAACGCGTTTCGAACGATCGAATTGTCTCGACTCTTTGGCGAGTGTCGACGTTGGCGAGTGTCGACGTTGGCGAGTGTCGACGTTGGCGAGTGTCGACGTTGGCGAGTGTCGACGTTGGCGAGTGTCGACGTTGGCGAGTGTCGACGTTGGCGAGTGTCCTCTGGTGGTCGATTGGTCCCGTCTGTGTCGTTCCTGTTCCAAATTGGTCTCAAGGGCTAAAATAACCCACGTTTCAAAAAGTGTTTCTTCCACGTGAAAGTGCCATGAACCGCCCACTACCCAGCCCACCCGCCCACTCGCCGCCCTGTCCGCCCACCCAGCCACGCCCCTCGTCCCCCCCGACTTCAGTCACCTCCGGTTTGAGCCTGAGATACGGCCCGCGGCGGCCCCTCCCCGTCTGGGACAACAACGCACACAGACACACAACACACACACACACAAATGCAGCACAACGCAGACACAACGCACACAGCCCAACACAACACACACACACAAACAGACACAACGACAGACACACACACAGACAGACACAACCAGAACACAAGCACAAACCAGACACACCAGACAAGACACAACAGACCAGACACAACACACACAACACAGACACACACAGACACAACGACACAGACACAGACACACACAGACACACACAGACACAACACAGACACAACAAGACAACACACAAACACAGAACACAACAACAGACACAACACCAGACACACCACCAGACAACACAGACAAACACAGACACAACAGATGCCATCGTTCTTTGTGCAGTACTTTCGTTTTTGCTCCTGTATTTTGGTGTCGAGTGCGGCACAACTTGTTTTATTTTAGTATCTTCCAAATTCATGTATTTCGTCCTTTGACACACACACCAGCGCCTGAAGCAGAATTAGACAACGGTGATCTCAAGCTTTCAAACTAAACCGTTCAAAAACATATCATCAAAACATATCATGAAAAACAATATCATCATCAAACATATCTAACTGTGCCATAAGGGTTGAATATGCAAACACAAGGACCTACGCGTCTAAATCCGCCCTGACCATGACGTCGTGTGTGACATTTGCTTCGCTGCGACAGCGAAACACTCCGTCGTGTTCCACCGTTTACCACTAGAGGGAGGGAGAGAGCGCGAGAGTCGAACGAGGGTTTTTTTTTATGGTTTTGTTTCGGGTTCGGTTCTTTGGGGGTTTTATGGGTTTCTTGGAATGTAGCATGGTTTGCTTTTGTCGATGATGTTTGTTTGATTTGGTCGAAGGGAGCGGCTGATTCTGTTGTGATCTCGTCTGTACAGTACAATCTTTCCCCGGGGGGACGTCCGCTCCTGTCCAACGGACCAGTCTCTCAAAAGCCACCGCGCATCAACATGTTTTCTGCAAATATTCTCTCTCATTTGGATTGTGTTTTTTTTAGCCAGAATCCTCCAAAACGGTCTGAACGAAGAGCCATTTACTACAACGAACCTGTTTTCTCACCCAATTATTCCATTTCTGTATCAAATCTGAAATGTTTTTGACTCTCGTTGACCAGTTGCAGCTCAAATTTCACTGAAAAAAAGTTACACGCAATGCATTTTGGTGCAGATTTAATTCACAAATAAAGTGTATTTTAGATAAAGATCAGAAATCGTTTATTCTATTTTGACGTTTTGATGTAAGTCATTTGGAACCTGAAAACTTACACACTGCCCTTTAAACCGTCATCTAAAAATCACAATTGTTCTATAGAAAAAGGCATTAGCGTTAGCAGTAGTGATAGCATTAGCGTTAGCATCAGCCCTGGATAAGATTATGATGCAACAAAACAAACTCAAGCTTTATCGACGTGACAATGTTGTAACAGTTATGACATTAAACGTATAGAAATCACAAACTGACTCAACTTCATCTGAACATGAGAACGTCTTTAAATGAGCACGAGAACGTCTTTAAATGAACACGAGAACGTCTTTAAATGAGCATGAGAACGTCTTTAAATGAACACGAGAACGTCTTTAAATGAACACGAGAACGTCTTTAAATGAACACGAGAACGTCTTTAAATGAACACGAGAACGTCTTTAAACAAACACGAGATCGTCTTTAAACAAACACGAGAACGTCTTTAAATGAGCACGAGAACGTCTTTAAACAAACACGAGAACGTCTTTAAATGAACACGAGAACGTCTTCGTCTTGACAAAGGGAAGAAAATTACACATTGTTGAATTACTGAATCGACTATCCTGTTTTTTGTCTTTATTGTAGCACATAAAGATTATTATTATATTTTTTATTATATCTTTACTATTATTATTATATTTATTATTATTTTTCTATTATATTTTTATTATCAGATTTTTATTATGATTTACTTATTGTTTTTATTATATTTGTATTATTATTGTTATTAGCATTTTTATTTTTATTATGTTTATTATTATTTTGTATTATATTTTTTATTATTATATTTTTTTAGTATTATATTATTATTATTATACTTTTTATTATTATCATATTCGTTTTATTATTTACTTATTATATTTTGTATTATAATTTTTTATTATTATTTGTATTATTATTTGTATTATATGTTTTTATTATTATATTTATCATTATCTTTTTATTATAATTTTTGTATTATTTTTTTTTTATTTTTTTTTTAATTTTTTTATTTTTTTTTTTTTTTTTTTTTTTTTTAGTTTTTTATTTTGTTTATTTTTATTTTTTTACTTATTGTTCTTATATATTTTGTATTACTTTGTTTATTATTTTTTATTAGATTTTTTATTATTGTTATTATTTTTTTGTATTATATTTATATTGATTATGTTTTAATTATTATATTTATCATATTTATTATATATAACTTTTTATTATTAATCAGATTTTTGTACTATTTACTTATTGTTCTTATTAATTTTGTATTATTATTTTTTATTATATGTTTTATTATATGTTTTAATTATTATATTTATCATTTATTATTATTATACTTTTTATATATTTAGATCAGATTTTTGTATGATTTACTTATTGGGTTCTTATATTTGTATTATTATTTGTATTACATATAATGGTTCTAAAGTAATGTAAAATGCGGTTCCGTCCGCTTTGAGAGACTGGTCTGCTCCTGTAGCGTTTCTTTGGTTGGAATGGCCTTACTTTAAGCTCTTCTCTGGCTTCTCTTGTGCATCGGCACAAAGTGCACCCTGAAAATATATAAAACATGCAGCAAAACATTTTATTTTTTCATTAATCTGAGAATCAATATTTTGCATGAATATTAAATAAAACTGCAGATATTTTGGCTTGTACAACAAAAATGTGAAGCAATTTGAAGAGAAAAAAAGAATGTACCGTTTCCGCTGTAAATATATGAGTATCTATTGAAATATGTCCATACTAATTCTATTACACGATTCAAGGTTTTCTGAAAAATCTTTACCTGTTTTTGAACATTGTCGGAGGTCGTTTTCTGTTCTCGACTCAAGGATCTGTGTTAATCATTAAGGAAAAGTATTAAAAATTGCAAATAAAACGTTGTACTTTGTCTGGTTTTATTGGTTTGACAACGCGCAGAGAACAAGAGTACAAAGAGTCGCAATAGGTCAAAACAGAACCAAACAGAGTCACAATAGAGTCAAAACAAAATAGAGTCAAAACAGAGTCACAATAGGGTCAAAACAGAGTCACAATAGAGTCAAAACAAGAGTCACAATAGGGTCAAAACAGTCACAATAGGGTCAAAACAGAGTCACAATAGAGTCCAAACAGAGTCACAATAGAGTCAAAACAGTCACAATAGAGTCAAAAGAGAGTCAAATCAGAGTCACAATAGAGTCAAAACAGAGTCACAATAGAGTCAAAACAGAGTCACAATAGAGTCAAAACAGAGTCACAATAGAGTCAAAACAGTCACAATAGAGTCAAAACAGAGTCAAATCAGAGTCACAATAGAGTCAAATCAGAGTCACAATAGAGTCAAAACAGAGTCAAATCAGAGTCACAATAGAGTCAAAACAGAGTCACAATAGAGTCCAAACAGATTTGCTGCATTGTGGAAGGCAGTTTGTCGGTCCCAAACAGCAGTGATGAATAAGTATTTCATTTTGACCTTTCACTTTTCTCTTCAAGAGTCACTTTTAATGATACAAACCTTTTGTGAATCGTCCTGAATTTCGGTTGTTTTCGTCACATTCTGGTTTGGCCACAGTTAAAGTACAATTAAATGTAGTTTATTATTTTACATTTACTTTCAGAGCAACAGAACACTGGATTTATCACTTTATTTCACAATTTCCACACTTTGTGCTCATTTTTTCCAGGACTTAGAAACGCTGCTTAAATGTCATGTGACATTATATGAATTAGACTCTGATTCCAGCAAATTCTAAAGAAATATAAACTCAAGCAGTAAAAACCCTTCATGAAATCCTTTCAAACAAAAAGTCATCTCAAAGTTCCAAATGTCAGAATGAAGCAAAATACAAAAAAGAACCATTCTTTTGGACCAAAGCACATTTTATAATCATTATAAGTCTTTATTTTGTATCACTTTGTGTTGATCAAATGTTAAATAAACATTCAAAGTCACACGTTCTTTTGTTTCAAACACATTTACATTTTAATTCACAATATCTCAGGTCCAATGATTTATTTGTATTGCATTTATCATCTTGTGTTAACAGCTTTTCACAAACATTTCTGATGTGTGAGCGCCCCCTGTGTGCCGCTTCATAGCACTGCATACTGGTACATTTAACACATGTTCTGAACACCAGGTTTGTTCAGACGCTGCAGCGAAAAGGCCAGAATCATCTCTGAAATAACAACGAGCGGCGAACGTGATCCGGACGCACGGAAGAGAAGAAGAAAAGAGAAGAGAACCTAAGGAGAACGAAATAGAGAAGATAAGAACACAGAGAAGAAAAGCAGGAAGCAACCAAAATAAAGAAGTAGTTATTGAAGATATTGATCAATCAGTAAGGAGACTAGTGTAGTGTAGTATAGTATGGTTTGATGGCTCGTGTTTATAGATGGACAGATTGTAGAAAGCGAGAGTTAGAGGAAATGAATTACCATATAACTAGCGTACATATAGTTGAAAACTGCTACGATATGCCCTTAGAAAAGAACTTTATAAAACGTAGAGGCCAAAAGTGAGACTATAGAAAAAAAATAGGCTAGAAAATATAAACAAAACAGCGATTTGAGTGAAAAAGCGAGCAGACGCCAGACGAGCGTACGCTCCGGCAAGTAAGAGAGTAGTACACTTAGGAACGAGAAGTGCGTCAGATGACATAACGAGCTTTGCAGATTCGTCTCCATTGGCATAATGCAGCTGAAGCAAGAAGAGACCTCCAGATAGTATTAGCACTTACATCTGTCAAGAAGCACTGCCAGGGAGACAGTATAGCATGTAATCGGAGGAAGCAAGATGAGAGACAGAGAGGAAAAGAGAGAAGAACGAGTGAAGAAAAAGAACAGAGCAAGCTATGAAGAACAGCATCGAAAGTATCAAGAGATGCCAAATGCAAGTAGCGCTAAAGATGACAAAATACTACGCAACGACTGAGCCTGAGAGGTTATCGCATAGGAAAGTGAGTACAGTACTATTGCCGGTAACTGCTCCAGCGTGAGAAAAGGAAAAAACCACGGTTGTGTATCAGAACGTACAAACTTAACACCCTCACAAGACGTAACACTGAGTATTTCGACAGTACGATGCGCAAGTCGAACGTAACCCTGTCTCCATGCAGGCGAGTGAGATAGTGGATCAATGCCCGTAACTGCGGAAACATCCAGAGCAAAAGCAAACAGACAGCAGCAAGAAAAGTAGAATTATAGAGAGTCAGACTGATAATGTGTCATCATTTAAAGAACGGTAAACGGAGAGTAAAAGAAGATGAGTGGAAAAAGCTACACGATCAGTCATATTAAGAGTTAAAAAAAGATGACGAGCAAAAAAAGAATTATTTACGTATATTTCGAGTCACAAAACACATGAAATATCAAACTAAATCCATGTTTTCGTCATGCTGCTAGACGCTAGTTATGCGAGAGGTATTAATCACAATTATAAAGAAGTGTTGTTTTCGACACATGTTAGACAGAAGTAACTTAACGCTAACATGATTTAAGATAAAGATAATATTCAAAGAGAAGAGACAGAGAGAAAAGAAAAGAGGGGAAGAGAAGAGAAGAAAAAGAAGAAAAGAGAAGAAGAAGAGGAAAGAAAAGAGAAAAAAGAAAGAGAAGAAAAGAAGAAAAGAGGAAAAGAGAAGAAAAGAGAGAAAGAAGAGAGAGAAAAGAAAAAGAGAGAAGAAAGAGAAAAAGGAAAAGAGAGGAAAGAAAAAGAGAAAAAAATAAAGAGAAGAAGAAAAAGAGAAGAGAAGAAAAGAAAAAGAGAAGAAAAGAGAAGAGAGGGTCTAGAGGTCTTCGGGACGAGGGTCTTTGCATTCAGCTCGAGACGGACAGCGCGCACCGACGGAAGAGAAACGAATGCCATAAAAATGACGGGTTCTGCTCACGTACTCCGCTTTTACGAATCAGATCTGCGGAGAACGATGACGATGTGCCAGAACCAAGATGGAGAAGCCCGTCGAAACCGTGCGAGGCGAGCGCGGACGCCATTTTGACTCTGCTCGCGAGCCTTACGCACTTAAAAAGCTGGAAACATTTTGAATAACGACTTCTCCGACTTTGGAAAGAGGGTTGTGACAGGGCGGCGTCTGGCCCCGCCTCCTGTTTGCAATTGATGGCGTCTCAACTGATGGAACGTGAACGTGCCTGCTGCAGATGATGTTCGATTGTGTTTGACCAAACCACAAACCTCCACCAAGGTTAAGCACTTCCTGCGCGAGTCCAGCACCCAAGGTCTTGACTAAAGGTTACAAACAACAATACTTCGTCTACCTCATTTGGCCCAAACCAGGATCCCTGGGTCAAATCTGTGCTTAACGACTGGAAGGAGCTTGCTCAAGAACAACAAACTAAAGAGGTCAGGTCTTAAACTGGGCGGCTTCTGACCCAGTTTTGCGCACGTGTTTGATATCATTCGAACCTCATATTGTGCGTTAAATGTGTTTTATGTATGTTTATTTTATTGTTTTTTGTAATGTTTTAGTGTCCCGTGTTTGTTTTCTCATTGACTTTCCCTGTATAAAAAAATGACCATTAAAACCTCTGACTGAAATGTTTTAAGCCGATTCATATGAACTCAGAGCGAATATGTAAATTATATAAATGCATTCATTCAATCCTGGACCGTTCTAGTACGTATATAAAAAAATAATTAAAAAAAACGATGGTAATTATGTTTTGACTTTTTTAAACTGATCTTTGAAGTTCTGATTTTGCTTGCTGTCTTGTCTGCGTCGTCTTCCGTGTTCTGTGCGTTTAAACATTACAATAATAAAGTCCTGCATCATCGTGGTGTTATGCGGGACAAATACGGGACAAATGCAGGACAAATGCGGGATAAATACGGGACAAATGCGGGACAAATGCAGGACCGTTTCATTGCAGTTCAACAGAAAACACTTTATTTGGAACGCGCTGGGCCCAGAACAAAAAATGACCAAACACGTCGTTCCCCAGTGCCACCACCAGGGGGCGTCTCAGAACAGTGGGCGCTTGGTTATGCAACTAAACGATCATAAACCACGTTACATACACGTTTTGTTTATTCCAAGATTAACTCAGATATCTTTTGTTGACGTTAAATTTACATAAAATGTTTGTGAATTTGCACATTTGCACTTGTTCATCATTGATCACATGACGCTGCGCGGGGATTATACGTTTAGTTTAAGTTAGATTTAACAGTCGTATTATGAATTGAATCTATTACTTAAAATTTTAAATGTTTTTCACAGTTTCAAAAGAACAATGCGCATTAAAGTGCAAAAAACAAAACAAAAAAGTATTTTTCGTTTGTCAGAATTCTAGTTTCCCACCTCAACACGGAGCTGGGACTGGACGCCGGTTACTGCAGGTTACCGCGGCGACGTCCTCCCTCTAGCCTTGGTTACGCGTCGTCGTCTTCGGGAACTCACACGTCTCGGAATTCCTTCTTGGAAACGTTAGCATCGGCGCGTTTGTAACTCCAGCGGCTCTGACGGCGGCGCGCTAGCAGGTCCACAGACAGCAGGGGGCAGTAGGGAGGAACTAAACATGTAAAACGGTACAAGAACGATCCTCCCTTCTGCCCCCTGCTGTCTGTGGACCTGCTCCTGCGCCGTCGTTGGAGCCTCTGGAGTTAGAAACGCACTGATGCTAATGTTGCTAACGTCAACACAAGCTAACATTTCCCCCTCAGACATAACAAAAAAAACAACTCGAGAGACAACGTTTTAAAACAGTAAATCACTTTTAATTTAGTTCCGTCGTCAGCAGGTGGGCTCGTTTAAAAACATGATGACAAATGAAGTGCGTCGGTAAAAGAAGCCCAAAGACAAAAACTTAGAAAACGCGTCACCCACGGACCCCCGCGGACGTTTAAACGAGCATGAGTTTTCTTCTTCTTTTTTTAAACTCCAATAAAAAGCACTGCAGCTCGGCCTTTGACCTGGAAGAATAAAAAGACCCGACCGTTGCTAGACACAAGGGGGGGCGGCAATACACAGGATCGCCCAAGCAGTAAAGTTACACGTTCCTTTAAGAAACAGGAGTGAGAACGCGGAAAACAAAAAACAAAAAACAAAAACTATGCTCTGGGTTCTTACTCCCCATTTTTCAAGTAGTATTTACCCTTTTTTTAGGTTCTAAAATTTGTTTTCAAGTTCTGCAAAGGTTTAACAAAAACCACAAATGTTCCAGAAACTCACGCGCCGGAAAAAGGAGAGCAAAGAAAAAACATTTTAAAAAAACAAAAAGGTGGGAGGAGCAAAGAAACGTCGGCCATCTTGGAGAGACCAGACGACGACGGCGGCGGCTATGCTAACCGCTAAATTTTAAAAAAAAAATTAAAAACGAGTATGGATTCAAATGGAGCGCGACGGGAGATGAGAGCGAAGGTTCCAAACTCAGAACTACTTTTGAGCACAGTGGTCCGTCGGGTTCGGTTGAGCCTCGCCGTCGGGATCGGGCGGAACCGTCGAGTTGAATTAAGCTCAAACTCGGGCTCAAAAATCCCAGAGAGGGTTCGGATCGTGTCCCGTAGACAAAATTATTATTATCCGTTTACAAAAACATCGAGCGTGACATCGGGTTAAACTGAGCGCGAACAGGTGGGATTAGGAAGTCGGGTTTAGTTAAGCCCAAACTCAAGACTCGCAAATGTGCTTTCTCTCGAGTCATCGTCCAAAAGTACCAAGAAACACTCCTTTGTCGGGTTGAAGTGGGACGAACCCGAGAACACGTGAAGTCCGGCTCATCTAAACCCAAATCCTGACTCGTTTCAATCGTACGCGTGGTTTTTGCGAGGTTTGCTCTAGTGGCAAGTGAAGATATGACACCTGGGTTGGTTCGGTCCAAACTTGAACTCGAGAGGGGGCGTGTGCGTCGAGTCGTCGTGGTAACACCCGTTTGGGTTGCGGAGCTGAAATGGCGTCGTCGGGGGGTTCGGTGCGAGTCCGGTCGTAGCGGTGGAAACGCACAAAGTTTTGCGAGTCGGGTCCAAACTCGACTAAAGAACAGGGTCTTTCTGAGTCCGGTCGCGGCGGTGGGTTTGGTTAGAGAGAGATCTGCTCTTTGTCGGGTTTAGTTGAGCTCAAAACTAGAGTTGAAGTCTGGTCTGAGACTCCTCAAAACTAGAGTTGAAGTCTGGTCTGAGACTCCTAGTCTGGTCTGAGACTCCCGGATCCCGACTCTCTGGAAAGGGCCAGAGATTTGGTTTAGTCGAGTCCGAAGCTTTTCGTAAGAGAGAAACGAGGGAAGATGAAACGTCTGGATGAGTTAGAACCAAACTTAGACTCAAGTCCGGTTAACACTTTGTCTGGTGGTGGAGGAGGGGCTGGAGGAGGGGCTGGAGGAGGGGCTGGAGGAGGGGCTGGAGGAGGGGCTGGAGATGTTGGGTTTAGTTAAGCTCAAACCCAAACTCGTGGGTCGGCTTGACTTTGAGTCCGATTGCGGCGGTGAACACTTTGTGGAGAAATAGGAGCCGTGAAGTCCGGTTTGGTTTGATCCCGGACCCCCGGCCTCCTCGTCGCTCCTGGCTTTAGTCTTGAGTCCAATCGTAGCAGTGAAATAACTAAAACTCTAGGTGGCGCCGGCGGTTCACTGTCGCTGAGCGGAGTACCGGCCTTCGCTGGGTCCAGCCCCGCGTCCGGCGCCGAAGCTGGGTTTGGGAGCCATGCCGCCCCGGGAGCCCGGGGGCCCTCGGGGACCGCCTCCGATCCGGGGACCGCCCGGACCACCTGCGCCTCTGGGCCGGAGGTCGCGCCGCTCGCCCTCTCGCACCGAGCGCGTCTTCTTCTCCTCCACGTTCAGGCGCACGTCGTTACGGAATTTGATGGGCTGAAACGAGAAAGACCAAACGTTCACTTCACACACTTCAAACATTGGCCCGCGCGCCGTTCTTCGGCCCCCACATCTGGACTCGGGGGTCCGCACGTCTGTCCATCGAGGGCCAGATTTGACATCCTACACAAAATGAGGACCAAAGACCAGCGCGGTGTTTGCAACCTTAAAGCGGCGACACTTTGAGAACGTGAACCATCCAATAAACCAGGCATGGCCAAACCACGGCCCGGGGGCTAAATGCGGCCCCCCGGTTTGCTGCTAAGCCGGTCCAAACAACAAAAAGTTGTACTTTTTAGTGTGAAATTGGAAAAATTAAAGCATTTTGATGTTAAACATCACATTAATATCGTATTAAAGGCGTGTCATCGAAACGTCACATGCAACATTTGGAATGATTCACTTCCTTGTCTGGGGTCTGGGACCCTCTGCTCCGTACAAGGTTCAAATTACGGCCCTCGGTGGAAAAAGCTCGGACCCCCCCGGTTTAAACTGATCAGAGACTTAAATGACCTCAATTCTAAAGAGTCGACTGATGAAGAGTCGACTGATGAAGAGTCTCACGTGTTTGCGCTCTGAGCTGGAACACAATCATCTCGTGGTCATTCTTTACGTTCTGATCTGATCCGGCAGTAAGCGGCGCTGCTCATGGTCATTTGGAACCCCGAGGTCGTCGGGAACTGGTCTGAGGTCCGCATTTGGGGTCCGCATTCGAGCCCCGCTGAAGAATAAAGCTCCCGTACGTTGCCACGGCTCCCTGCGATTACGTCTCTAAGAGGTTCTCCCCCCACAGCTCGGACGCGGCTCGTGCTCTCACCCTGTTGCTGAGGATCTTCTGCACCGGCTCGGCGTCGTCAAACACCACGAACCCAAAGTTTGGCAGTTTCCCACCGCTGTTGATCCGCAGCTCCAGAACCGTTCCGAACTCTGCAGACGAAACACACGGTGAAGATTCTTCTCTTCTCAAACCTTTTTCCAAAACAGTTGAAATGTAACAAAGTTCTCACGCTCGAAGAACTCCTTGAGCTCCTGCTTCTCGACGTCGTGAGGCACGTTGCCCACAAACAGCTGATGAGCGTCTGGATACCGCGTGGGCCGCCTGCCCTCGACCTCGCCCTGCTCGCCCTCTCGACCTGCAACGCCGAGAACAATAGAGACATAACACCGCGTCCTACATTTACACGTGCAATGATGGATTCAGTCACGTCTTTGTCCAGTTAATCCACTCTTAAATCCACTGTTCCTCGTGAAGTTAAATGTCTTACTTGTATTTCATGACTGGTTAAATATATTCAAATATCACAACATGAGTACTGCAGTATTTACAGTATTTATTGCAGTATTTACAGTATTTATTGCAGTATTTACAGCCTCAGTGTTGTACAAGTAAAAAGGTCCATGACTCCACTGCGTTCACCCACACTCAGGAGGATGGGAGGGCATCTGACGGTCCTTACCCGGTCTCGGCCTGTGCACAGGGGGCGCTCCTCCGGGCCTCTGCTCACGGGGTCTCTGGTCTCTCTGGGGTCTCTGCGCCGTGGTCTGGGACTCGGACTTCACCTCCGCTCGAGGCTGCGGGACAAAGGAAACGATCTGTGATTCAAAATGTGTTTATGAACATCTACGTGAGCCTACGAGAGTCTACGAGGGTCTACGAGGGTTTATGAAAGTTTATGAAAAGTCCCTACGAGGGTTTATGAAAGTCTACGAGGTAGCCATACGAGGGTTTATGAAAGTCTACGAGAGCCTACGAGGGTTTATGAAAGTCTACGAGGGCCTACGAGGGTCTACGAGGGTTTATGAAAGTCTACGAGGGCCTACGAGGGTCTACGAGGGTTTATGAAAGTTCTACGAGGGCCTACGAGGGTTTATGAAAGTCTACAAGGCCTACGAGGGTCTACAAGGGTCTACAAGGGCCTACAAGGGTCTACGAAAGTCTACGAGGGTCTACGAGGGTTTATGAAAGTCTACAAGAGCCTACGAGGCGTTTATGAAAGTCTACGAGGCCTACGAGGGTCTACAAGAGCCTACGAGGGTCTATGAAAGCCTATGACAGCCTTCTGACTAAACCGTCGACGTACCTGTGTTGTGGGCGGGACTTTGACGACATGTGGGAGGGATCCCGAGACTGGAACAGCGCCACTTGGAGGAAGGTTTTTACTGGTTCACTGACGCCCACGAGAACGGCTGGAAGGGACGAGAAGAGGTCAAGTCAACACCAATGACACGTCATCAAAACATGAAAGTCTTATTGTCATGGCGACAGACGTGAGGCTTTAAAGTGCACCGTGTAACTTTTACTGCCCTGAGATGACATGGATCCAAGCGAGTCTAGAGAAGGAGAAGACGAACTCAAAAGTGTGAATTTAAGACGCAAACTAATGGTTATTTTAGTCACTTTTAGCGATTATTTTCCAAATAATAAAATTATTGCAAATTGAGATTTTTTAAACAGTTTTGGCAAAATAAACAGAAATGAACTGTACAAATGATGAAACTCTATTGTTGATTGAAAAGTGTGTGTGATGAAACGCGCCGTGACGGGGTTCAGCGTGTGTGTTGATGAAACGCGCCGTGACGTTCACCGTTGGTGTGAATGACGCGCGTGACGGGTTCAGCGTGTGTGTGTGATGAACCCGACGGGGCGCGTGATACGCGGTGACGTTCAGCGGTGTGTGTAACGCGCCGTGACGGGGTCAGCGTGTGTGTGTGTGATGACGCGCCGTGACGGGTTCAGCGCGTGTGTGATGAACGCGCCGTGACGGGGTTCAGCGTGGTGTGTGTGATGAACGCGCCGTGACTGGGGTTCAGCGTGTTGTGTGATGAACGCGCCGTGACGGGTTCAGCGTGTGTGATGAACGCGCCGTGACGGGGTTCAGCGTGTGTGATGAACGCGCCGTGACGGGGTTTCAGCGTGTGTGTGTGTGATGAACGCGCCGTGACGGGGTTCAGCGGTGTGTGATGAACGCGCCGTGACGGGTTCAGCGTGTGTGTGTGATGAACGCGCCGCGTGGACGGGGTTCAGCGTGTGTGTGTGTGATGAACGCGCCGTGAGGGGTTCAGCGTGTGGTGATGACGCGCGTGACGGGGTTCAGCGGTGTGTGTTATACGCGGCCTGACGGGGTTCAGCGTGTGTGTGTGATGAAACGCGCCGTGACGGGGTTCAGCGTGTGTGTGTGTGATGAACGCGCCGTGACGGGGTTCAGCGTGTGTGATGAACGCGCCGTGAGGGGTTCAGCGTGTGTGATGAACGCGCTCCGTGACGGGGTTCAGCCGTGTGTGTGTGTGATGAACGCGCCGTGACGGGGTTCAGCGGGTTTTGTGATGAACGCGCCGTGACGGGGTTCAGCGTGTGTGTGTGATGAACGCGCCGTGACGGGGTTCAGCGTGTGTGTGTGGTGATGAACGCGCCGTGACGGGGTTCAGCGGTGTGTGATGACGCGCCGGACGGGGTTCAGCGTGTGTGATGAACGCGCCGTGACGGGGTTCAGCGTGTGTGATGAACGCGCCCGTGACGGGGTTCAGCGCGTGTGTTGATGAACGCGCCGTGACGGGGTTCAGCGTGTGTGTGTGTGATGAACGCTCCGTGACGGGGTTCAGCGTGTGTGTGTGTGATGAACGCGCCGTGACGGGGTTTCAGCGTGTGTGTGTGATGAACGCGCCGTGACGGGGTTCAGCGTGTGTGTGATGAACGCGACCGTGACGGGTTCAAGCGTGTGTGATGAACGCGCCGTGACGGGTTCAGCGTGTGTGTGTGATGAACGCGCCGTGACGGGGTTCAGCGTGTGTGATGAACGCGCCGTGACGGGGTTCAGCGTGTGTGATGAACGCGCCGTGACGGGGTTCAGCGTGTGTGTGTGTGATGAACGCGCCGTGACGGGGTTCAGCGTGTGTTGTGATGAACGCGCCCGTGACGGGGTCAGCGTGTGTGTGATGACGCGCCGTGACGGGGTCGTGACGGGGTTCAGCGTGTGTGTGTGATGAACGCGCTGTGACAGGGTTCAGCGTGTGTGTGTGTGTGTGATGAACGCGCCGTGACGGGGTTCAGCGTGTGTGTGATGAACGCGATTGACGGGTTCAAGCTCTTAAATAATCCCACTTTTCTAACGTTTAACACCCTCTGTACCCGGTTCTCCTCGGGGGCGGCTGTGGCGGGCTCGGCGGTGGGTTCGGCGGGAGCGGTCGTGGGCGTCGGGCTCTTGTCCGTCTCGTCGGCCGAGAGCGCGTCCGTCTGCGCGTCGGGCAGCTCCGCCTTCGCCTCCCCAGTCGTCGCCGCCGCCTCCTCCTCCTCCTCCTTCTCCACGTCGGGCTCCGGGCTCACGGCGACGCCCTCGTCCTCGTCCCCGGGTCCCAGCGGCTCGGAGCTGCGAGACAAAAACGGGCCAAAACGGTGGCGCCGTCGGTGTTAAAACGGTCGACGATCAAGCGCGGTCACGAGAAGTGGAGCGGCGCGGTTCGTACCAGGGGTTTTGGTCGTAGTACTGAGCCGAGTCGTCCGCGGCGGCGTCCGGAGACGGGACCCTCTCCTCCAGCTCCTCCACCTCGTCCTCAGACTCTGAACAACAACGACACACACACATCACTGCCCCCTGCTGCACAGACAGAGCGACTGCAGCTCTTTACAACATTTGTTTTTCAGGATTTCAATTGAAAAAAAACCAAGCTTCATTTCGTGCCATCGTTTGACCACAATGAATGAATGAACTGGTCATTTTGACAGGTGAAATTAAAATACTACCATCGAATCCTGACTTCCTTTCAGCGCATTATGTTTCTCCTACAACACCTACATTTACTTGTATTCAAAAATCCTTAAAAGTGTGTGTAAAAGAGAAGATCTTATTGTATAATACAGTTTACGGTCATGTTTGCGCTGCCTCTGACAGGGTTTTAGTACTCATTTTGGCTTGGTTTGGTGTATTTGTACCAGTGTGAAATATAAATGATAGTTTTACACCAACAAAGTCCCTATTTGTGGATAAAAGTTTAAAGAAGAAATTGGTAGAAAATGACAGGAAGTGACATCACACCAGGGACACTCGTTCTACCCAAAGTTAATTCATAATTTACAAAAAACAAACTACTTTTTGATTCTCTAAACATTAATTCAACAAACTAAAGCTGCTCTCATGTTTGTATGTGTCAAATAAATAAAGTGTGACGTTAGTTTTGTGTAATTCAACTGGAAAAATAAACGTTATGTGTTGTTATTTGTTGTTATTCTGGGAGAAAAAGCCTAAACTTGAAACACATTTCTCTCTTCTTTCAGAGTCTGTCGGGAGCTGAAAGCCCGCCGCGCTCACCTTCGGGGGGCTCGGAGTCGGAGTCGGCGAACACCTCGTCCTGGTAACGGAACACGTCGTTGTGAACGTAGAACTTGTTTGCCACGGTTCCCTGAAGACACAAACACAGGAACAAACTAGATTCTCGATTCTGTTGGAGCTCAAAACACGACGAGAACGTGCAAGAGCCGCTGAAGAAGAAGAGGAGCTCAAACCGACCTCCGGCGCCAGCACGAACGTCTGCATGAACTTCCTCATGGGCTGCATGTTGTTGGAGAGCTCGCCCATGACCTGCACCACCACGCCCTCGTTCAGCGTGGCGTGCGCGTCCACGTGCCGGATCTTGGTGTGGCAGTCCCTGAAGCTCAGGGCCATCACGCGCTTGTGGATCTCCTGGACACGAGAGCGAGAACCAGAGCGAGTCAAACAAAAGACACGTGCCACAAGAGACCGAAGCGAGACCCTCTTAGGCGGGTAAAGCAAAAGAAACATCGGAATCAATCAGGTTAAAAGGGGCGGAGTTCTGTTTGTTATTCAATTCCAAAAGTGTGGGAAAAGTGGGAACATAAGCTCGCCCTTCTTTTTGTACATTGAACTGTCACTGACGCTGCGCCGATACCGATATCCGCCTTGCTGCTGCTGCCGATAATCGCCGATACCGATATTTACATGTTTAAATCCATGGCAAGGCCCACGAATCGACAATTCACTTTAAATGACGAGCTTTTACGGTTGTCTAATTTGACTGTATTTGGTGTATTTGCCCCAGTGTTTGCTGGGTAATTTGCTAGTGTGATGTCATCAATTACAAACAGGAAGTGACATTATAAACCTAAAAAATTTGCTATTCTGTGATGACATTTTAGAATTTTATACATTTTTAGAATTTTTTGCAAAATTCAGCGTTTCACCTCAGAGTGAGACGTCACGTGAGCTCTATCTGGTGCGCCATGGTGTAATTACAAGTGAGAACACTGAGGCAAAACGAAACTCGCCAGGCTCACCGGGCAAAACGGTCTTCACTCGGTCAGTCGATGAACCGTGACCAACCCTGGACCAGGACCTCCTCCTTTTTGTTGGTCTATGGTTACCCCGTTTCACCAGATGCTTTTATCTACACGCTCCTCTTCTGTGCAGACGGGCCGAGTTTAAGACGCGAGTGTCTGTCTTATATATCCAGATCTAATTGTACATGTATATATTTGACTCGTGTACAGGCGTGTCTACGATCACCAGGACAATTCGGCTCCGAGCCACCGCACGGCTGAGCCCACCGCCCGGCTGGAGAACGTCCATCATTCTCCTCGCATTCAAGGGTTTATTCAGTTTGAAGTACAGTTGCTGCACATGAGTACGGTAAGCTTTTTACTCTTAAACGTTGGTTCCATCGAGGACAGTCCCGATATCGCACGTTAGCGTTACGATTATTGTGAGAGAAAAAACATCACGATTTAACGATTATTCACGTTTATTGAGACCACCGAACGGTCAAATCTGTCATTTTCCTTCGATCTCGGGGTCTCCAACACACCCCGCTCCTCGAGTTTGTGACCGGCTTTACAGAATCGAACTCTGAACAACAAAGTGACGTTACATCGTCGTGGCATCGCCGTTTGCAAGCGCTTTGTGCCAGTTCGCTCCTTCACGTCCGTCACGGGTCAGAGGGTCGTGCTTTGTGGGCGGAGCTGGACTTTCGCTGTGGCAAAGCTCAAATTGAGCCAGATCCTCGTCCTTGTCGGGACTTCTGGCACAGAGTGTAGCCTGCGGGGGGACGACGAGGCTGCGGCACGTGTGCGTGACAGCGTCGCCGTGGAAACGCACGCCGAAGTGGCCGTGGAGGAGGGACGCGACGCAAACTGACTTTAGCTAACACAATTTAGCCATTTTCGACAGCGTTGATCATTAAAAACACAACTAAAACGCTTTTAAATTAATCACAAAAGTAAAACCACAGACATTTGCCATTAAACGGATGAAATAATGTGCATTTAAATGTTTTTGATCATCTTTGGACACAGAAATCAGTCCAAAACGTGACCAAACGAGCCTTTCAGATGTTATATTTGATCTGGGAGAACGCTCATTAAAGTCAACGTTCGAGGTTGAAAAAGTCCATTTTAACTATTTATTGATCTATTCTTTGTGTATTCTATGATAAACATTACATCCAAAACAACTTCAGAACAATCTTTTCCTCTACATTTCGACCCTTTCTTCTGGTCAGAAAACACACGATTCAAGAGCACGTTTTTGCCGCCGTTCGATTGAGGCGGCTCCAGTTCGAGGGCACTTTTCGTGGGCGTTGCCGTGGTCACATTGTTAACAAAAACGGTGGGAGGTCTAAAACACTCACGGCTTGTCCGTACACGGCCTCCTGAGGTTTGCCGTTGCCGTCTAGGCCTCCGTGAACGTAGGACGAGTTCTTTCCGTAAAACCTGCGGGAAAAACAGAACGCGTGAAGCACAAAAGACATGGGACTGAAACGGAGCACGACGCGGCGTAAGATGAAGCCTCAGAGTGTTCGGGGGCTTTAAACCGCAGCGACGGCCATTTATTTGTCCTTTATAATCGCCCGAGGGCCTGGGAAACGGACGGAAATACGAGCGAGATTTCAGTCGCGGCAGATTGTTAATCGAAGTTGCCAATCAAGTGTGTGGTCTGGAAGCAGAAATCAAGAATAAATAATGTGTTAAATGACTCCGACTACGGCTTTTTGAGTCTTAAAAAATAGTTATAAAGACGAGACAAACTGCGCAACATAACATGAAAAGAACCGAATAAGATCTTAAAGTCTGACAGTTTCTCATGTTTTTTCTAATTATGACTTCGTTTTACTTGAAAATTAAGACTTTGTGCAGGTTTTCTTCATGTCTCGTGTCTGGCATGAACCGGCTAGGAGAAGCTCAATTGAAGCTCAGTAGAGGGCTCGGTACAAAGCTCGGTAAAAGTCGGTAAAAGGTCAGTCGGACAAGAGTCTGGTACAAGCTCGGTACAAGCTCGGTAAAGCTCGGTACAAGCTCGGTACAAGCTCGTACAAGCTCGGTACAAGCTCGGTACATAGCCGGTAAAAGCTCGGTAAAACTCGGTAAAAGCTCGGTAAAAGCTCGGTAAACAGCTCGTAAAAGCTCGTAAAAGCTCCAGTAAAAGCTCAGTAAAAGCTCAGTAGAGGTTCAGTAAAAGCTCAAGTAAAGGTTCAGTAAAAGCTCAGTAAAAGCTCAGTAAAGCTCAGTAAAAGCTCAGTAAAAGCTCGTAGAGGTTCTGTATTAAAAGCTCAGTAAAAGCTCTATCGTAAGAAGCTCAGTAAAAGCTATAGTAAAGCTCGGTAAAAGCGTGTGCGGTGGCGCGTGCCGAGGCGTTACCTGTGCAGATAGTCCGGGGCCTGGTTCAGAAGTGTGTAATACTGTCGGACAAACTCTCGCCCGACCAGCTGGGCACTTGGCTTCTCCATCACCATCGCTTTGGTCGACGGAAAATGTCTAAAAAAAACCAAACATCGGCGATCAGTCCCACGGTAGAAACAGGTCGCTTTAATGGCCGCTCGGTCTGGTTCTCTGCCTGGATCCGTGTGGTGGAATCTGCCGGAGCGGGAGGAGGATTCCTGCAGTTCAGAGTCTGCGTTTGGAGGCATAAAAAAAACACATGCTTCGGCTTGTTCTGAACAGACGGCGACGAGATCGGAGCAGAAAAATGTTCAGCGCGGTTTGGGACGGCGATGAAGAAATGCAGATTAGACTTTGTGTTTGCTTCAGACAACCGCACGTACGCCAACGGAACACGTTTCTATGATTACGAATCGTTTGGCTCGTGACTGAAATCACGATTATTTCAAACATTTACTTCTACACCGTCAAAATGAACCTGTACAAGTAAAAACCTAATATCTAATAAGGTTTAGTGAGGCAAAACGAGCACAGAATGACATTTATTACACTTACAACATTTGTAGAATTGAACTGAGCAATAGTTGTTGATTGTAATCCTTTAGTAGTTTAGTCCAAATACTTTATTTAGACTAAAAAAGATTGATATGGGACTAGAGATGTCATGGTTAATCAGTTAATCGTCATTATTTAGGTCAACTTTACTTCTGCATTCCGAACGTTTGATTTCACAAAACTGGAACAGAAATGTGCTGGAGTCATAGAAAATGAACGATTACACTTTTGTTGCGTTATTCATCAACGATCGTGACGTTTCGGAGCAGTAAAATCAGCCAAAAGCAGAAGACATTGACAATTAAAATCGGCACTGTCGCTTTGTGTTAAATGGAACTGATTAAACGGAGTAACACTTTGTAATAACTATATAATAACTACATTTATTCCTGTCGTAGTAAAGCATGAACAAACAAAACAAAGACTTAATTCCATCGTCCAGCTTCAATATAAACGATCACGCGCACCAACAGAAGCTTTAATGACTGCGATGAAAGGATGAGACTCGTGCGAATATTGGAACAACAAATGATTTATTCTCGCCGCGATGTGAATGCAAATGCGTTTTGTGTCCGCGCGCACGTCCCACAAGCGAAAGATGTTCCGTCAGGTAAAATAAAGACTACTAAATGAAATTTAAAAAATGGTATATACTCAAAACTAAAAGGATTTCAGTCGTTAAATGTTAATGTTCTCACAATAATCCATCGTTAAAAGTGGGAGCGATGTCGAAAAACTGATCAAAGTGCATTTGTTTTGGAAATAAAGTGATTTAAAACTTTTAAAAATGACAGTTAAAGCCAATACTAGTGTCGTCTCACAAACGAGGACATATTTATGACTTTTTACAGGTTCATTTTATGCAAACTTGAGCCTCAACAAGAAATAACCCCATCATAAATGTGTTACACAGCTTTAACTGGAATCAGGGCGACGTTTGATGACGTCAACGCCGAAACAAACCGACTTTTAGCTCGATTAGAAGAACTCAAGTTGGCAGAGGTGAAAGTGAGAGCAGCATGGCACAGGGGGGGCGCGCGCAGACAAAGACCACGCCGCGTCTGAGGTGCCATAACCCGGCCTGTTTTCCCCCCACCGGAGCTCCAAACGTTTGCCGGTGAACTGCCCAGAATTACCCGCGATTAGAGCAGCTCGGACCGGACCGAAAATGTGTTTTTGGAGCGTGGAGTTAGCGCTGAGCACGTGTTTGAGCCGGGTTTAGTCGGGGGGTTTTCTTCGGGCCTGGGACGCGCTGAACCACGGTTGCCAGGTCCGAAAACGTCCATGGAAACCGAAGCGCGCGGACTGGACCGGGGCAGTTACGGTCTAAAGAGGGGAAAATGGCGATGGAAAAGCGGTAAAGAAAGTCAAAATGGGAGGGAGAGAGTCACGACAGGACGTGGGTGAAGCAAATGGAGGCTTCACTGGAAGTGAAAGTAATCGGGCCGAGAACACGCGTGAATTTCATCAAAACTGGACAAAAGCGTGCGTTTTTAAGCGTCAAATCCGAGCATAATAAATCGGAATCAGGCCAGTTAATAAGAAATACTATTATTGAATGTGAACTTTGAAATCTGCATATCACATCCTAGCTTTACAGTGCTCCATTGGCCAATCAACTGTATTTATAACTAAAAAGTGAAACGCTTAGAATGACGTAACAAATAAGCTATACGTTTAATTAAACAGTGGATATTGCGTGTGATTTACGAGCTAAACAATGCTTTTTATTGACTATTTCGGAACATAGTCAATGAACTATTCGTGCAATTACATTTTTAAGAATCGGTGGCAAAATTGTGCAGGTGTTTTTCCGGTTTTCATGCATAAAACTCGCGTGACGAAACGTGTTTGGGCCCATGAGAGCGGTGCAGGTCGATCCCAGGAGCGTGCTACAAATCTGCCATGGTTTACCAATGCAATGGCAATGTTTTAGCAACATTTGACAGGGTTGTAAAAGGCAGCGGTGACCAGATATAAGCCAAAGTAAACGGTCGAACTATAGACTCCTACAAAATAACTTTTTAACGGCACAAAAGTAGGTTTCAAGCCCGATGCTAACCGAGAAAATGCTAAGTAATGCAATATAAAGTTGTAAAACGGCTGTAACTTTGCATTTTATTGTGCCAATTTCACTTTAGAGCAACACAAAAAGAGTTATTCGAGTAACCACCAAGTTACAGTCACATATTTAATTTTCTTTTAGGATTATGCTGCAAAAATCAAGCATGAGGAGAAGCTAATGCTAACCGGTGCTAACCACGGCTAACAGCATTTAGCCAGGCCCAACAAAGCGACCCAATTACGGTGAAAAATACCGATAATAAACAGCATCAAACCCGGTTCGCTTCAAAGTTAAACGAGTGGAGGTGCAATGTGACTTACCAGTGGTGTATTTATCAAAAAGGTGGATGGGAAAAGGCGTGATTTCTACGTGAACCTCCGCGGCTCAGACACGAACGGCAGGACAACGTGCCGGAGAGGGGTACGCACCGGTTTGGGATTCACGTCCGCCATTCCCTCCCGCCCACACGAGAGTCTGGGCCAATCAGAAACAAGACTGGGGGCACATCTACCAATCAGATGAGGTTCAGGTCAGTAGCGGAGGTAAACAACTAAAAGGAGAGCATTTGCAGGAGCGACGATATGGCAACTGCGGCGGCCATGTTGTGACTGCAGATATAGTTAACGCGTTATGTTTATTTTCTGATTTGTATGTATTCATTACGATCTATCACATTTTAAACATAGTCCGATCATGTAAAAAAAAAAAAAAAAAATCCAGGGTAATTACGTGGTAATAACAAATTAAAATCTACTTTTATGAGTGTTTATTCATGTTACAGTGGTGTTTCTTCATCATATTAAAACAGCTGTATTTTGCTTGATCCTGTTTTGTCTGCAATAATACTGCAACGGAGACTCGAGTGCTTAGAGAATACACCTGTTTTCACCTAAACCCAGGCATATCCAAACTACGGCCCGGGGGGCCAAATGCAGCCCTCAGACCAATTTTTGTTGGCCCTCCGGTTGGTCCAAATAACAAAACATGGCACTTCTTATACTGTAAAATTGGAAACATTCAAGCATTTTGATGTTATACCAACGTAATATTAATGTTCTAAGTCTTATTAAAGGTGTGGAGGCTCATCAAAACTATGCCAAATGCACATTTCGAATGATTCACTTCATTGCCGGGTTGTCAGTGGACCTCTGCTCTGAATAAGTTTAAAAATGCGGCCCACGGTGAAAAAAGTTTGGACCCCCCTGACCTAACCCCTATCCCCGCCCACTGCTCCGTACTTGGTTGTATTTATGTCTGACATGTTGGGTTCAAAATTCAAAATATAAACGCTGCAATAAACTTATTGTTATTGTGATGTCACTATGAAGAGGCGGAGCTTATCAGTTCTGCTGGTTTGAACAGGACGTCAATGAACCAACTTCTATGACTAAACCGTTTTTACAATGAACAAAATGTAAAATTGTCATTTTCTTATGTTTTTAGTTTAATATTACGTTGTATAAAAAGTTCTCTTTGTACAACTATTCTTATGTAAAGAGGGGAATTGTTTTGGGGTTTTTTTTTGCATCCTAAGAGCAGCATTAGAATAAAAGAAAACACGTGTCAAAAATCTATCTTTCCAATAACAGTCGACATAAACACTAACTGGAATAAAATGATCAGTTTCATTATGAATGGTTTAGCCATTCCCAAAGGAGAAAAAACAAATCAAAGGTTTCCACGAGGACTCCCTAGCCATAATTCATGTTTTAATTCTGAGGAATGTGTCATGTTTTTTTACTCTGCATTTACATATAATTCTATAAATTGGCAAAATACAAATTTAAAGTGAATATAAAATAATTTAAAATAAAATGTATTTCAAATTCAGGCATAAACTACACAATAAACTGAATTTGACCATTTCTTTAACAGCATTTTAAAATATGCACCTTTACTGAGTCTGTAGATAATCTTTATATTATTAACCTTTACTGAAACTCAAATGTATAAATTTAAATCATGAAATGTGCTGATTTATATTTTCCACTAGATTTGAGTCTGTCCAGCTCTTCAAAGATGGCCGACTCATGGCTCCTCTCTGTTATTTTATTGCTCCGCCTCTGACTCGACCCAATCAGGATAAAAGTGTGAGATTCTCCAATGAGCTGCTGCCCCAGTCACAGTCTGGGTTTGTCCAATCACAGCGCGCCATTCTAACATAACGTGTACTAAGGCTGAACGTCCACTCGGGGCGACAAATACCACAGAGTTGAAAGGGAAGAAGACAAAATTCCCAAAAGACAAATATCACTTTACACTCAGACCGAAAAGGACAAACCGCGTGCATCCGTTTATATTTGAAGCTTAACTGACTTTTAGGGGTAAAAATGAAACATCAAATAGTCCAATATTTACATCAGAATGACTTTTATTCATCCACAAGAGGAAATCATTTTTCTCACAGTCATGCAGCCGACCAGCAGAAGAAATGATCCAAAATAAAGACACTGCAATGAAATTAATTACAATAAAATACAATAAAGTCTGTTTATCATATTAAAATACACCTCTTTCCGAGTAAAGGAGGTGTACAGACAATAACAATGGTTTCTTTAAATTTTAATTGAATCAAAAAGTTGGCAAAAAGAATGTAGATATAATGAACCTGAAGTGTAAAGGTCATAACAGGTGGTTTCAATGTTCATGTTGATAATAATTGTGACAGAAACCATAAAGATCTTGATGCTGTGCTTGAAACCTTCAGTCTTACTCAGCACGTGAGTGGCCCCACCCACAGCAGAGGGCACCCTCTAGATCAAGGGTTCCCAAAAGGCGGCCCGCGGGCCAGATCCGGGCCCCGAAGCGATTTGGTCCCACAATTAAAAATATATTTTATGTGCTTTGCATCGCCTCCGCGGCGCATCCGCAGCACTCTGCGCTGCTTGGCCGCAGCTCCGCCGCTGGTCACGGCAGGCCAGGGCCCCGGTCCCTCTGAAACACTGCTCTGTCAAAGCACAAACGTGTGATGCTGCAGACACAGTATATAAAATGTCGGATTGTAATAAAACACATAATTTTACAGCTTAACGTGACTATGGATGCTAAGGAAAGATAAAAATACATGATTTCTCAGGTGCAGAGCCGTTGTCACCAGTTTAGTGCTTTCAATACTTTTCCCCGTTGTCCATTTCATTACGTTGCATATATTTCAATGCTCAGTCTGGGCTATTTTTAATAGACTGCTGCAGGTCTGAGAACTCCAAATGCATGCATGCTACTGTGCATGTTGCCTAGTGACACCTGCGTTTGTTCTCATGAACTAAATGCAAAGTGAGCTTTTTTTTGGCAGCTCCTGTTTTTAATATCATTTGAACAAAATGTTCTAATGACATTTATTTTAAAATAGTCCTGTTTTAGTCCTGCTTTAGTCCTGGTTTAGTCCTGTATTAGACCTGTATTAGACCTGCTGTAGTCCTGCTTTAGACCTGTTTTAGACCTGTTATTAGACCTGCTTTAGACCTGCTTTAGACCTGTTTTAGACCTGTATTAGACCTGCTTTAGTCCTGCTTTAGACCTGTTTTAGACCTGTATTAGACCTGCTGTAGTCCTGCTTTAGTCCTGCTTTAGACCTGTTTTAGACCTGTATTAGTCCTGCTTTAGTCCTGCTTTAGTCCTGCTTTAGCTTTCCTTAGACCTTTTAGACCTGTATTAGACCTGCTGTAGTCCTGCTTTAGTCCTGCTTTAGACCTTTAGACCTGTTTTAGACCTGTTTTAGACCTGTATTAGACCTGCTGTAGTCCTGCTTAGTCCTGCTTTAGTCCTGCTTTAGTCCTGCTTTAGTCCTGCTTTAGACCTGTTTTTAGACCTGTTTTAGACCTGTTTTAGTCCTGCTTTAGTCCTGCTTTAGTCCTGCTTTAGTCCTGCTTTAGTCCTGCTTTAGTCCTGCTTTAGACCTGTTTAGACCTGCTTTAGACCTGCATTAGACCTGCATTAGACCTGTATTAGACCTGCTGTAGTCCTGCTATATAGTTTATCCATGTTTTTCTGGTAGAGAGGGTTCGTTTAGACTTGGTTTAAACCTGGTCTTGTCCCAGGTCTGCTTTGCACTGGGTCCTGCACGTCAGGTTTCTGGTAAACACTGGGTTTGCATAAACAGCGAGTCTTGGTTGCTAGGTGACGGAGCGGCTCCGTGGGAGAGGCCTGTCCCATGTCGGCACAGCCTTGGCGGTCCACGGAGACCACACTGAAGACCAGCCTCCGTGGGCATGAGACCCGGAACTGAGACACAGCAGTGAAACCGGTGCGACGCCATCTTTGGTCCTTCTCCCACATCTCGTGATACAAACACGGTGAAGGTCACGTGTGTGCAGACAAACACGCCCCACGAGTGAGAACCATCAAATCTGGTTTTTATTATTCGTCACATCAACAAAAGGCAGAACATTTTCAACATAAAATCAGGAAATTCACAATCATAAAATAAACATGTAGAGATTAGCAGAAGCCAAACACGCCAGGCTTGCACCGGGCACAAATACCCACTGCCCCTTGTGGCGGGGCGAGCCCACCTGAACCAAGGCCGCGGAACACTTTTGCACATTTGCATTGTTTTGGTATTCACTGTACTTGTATTCTGTTTACTTATTATAATTTGCCTTATCGTGACTTTTGATTAAGTTAATTTTATTGTGTCTTTTTTGTGTAATTCCTCCCCCTTGTGGTAATTCGGGGTAATTCTTTGTTGTTTTTTAAACCCCTCTGTGTTTGGTGACAGTTCTGTTAAAGTGATGGTTTAGTTTGGCCCAAGTTTTGTATCATTCGAATCATGTTTGAGCCTTTGTGAAATGAAGCTTTGGCCTTCATTAAATGACTCGTCTTTGATGTTTGCTCTGCTACAGCGCTAAAAGCACCAGAATAATAATAATAATAAAATCAAGTATGAAATATGCACATGCAGCTGTTTTTGTGGATGTCAGCACCCAAGTTCTGAGCTGAAGCTAAAGAGTAGAAATAAAGTTTAAATGAACTAATCAGGAGAGTGTATTTGTCTAAATGATGTTATGCACGTCGCACGGATACGACATCAAACATGACCCTAAAGTCTGCACATGTGCCAGGTTTTTTAACGCGTACAAAACAGATTAGTGTTTGTGCATAAAGAAGCTTCTGGGAGCTCAGTATCTGTAAACCACCAGAGGGCAGTGTTGAGTCTGAGATGTACCCAAACTAAAGAACGCCGACACTGGGAAGGTGGTGGAGGTTAAGCTGGCTGTGTGCATGTGCCTCATGGGGTCTGCGTTGTAGAACTCCAGCTCTTTTCTGGGACAGTTCAGGTAAATCCCAATCTTCTGAGGTTTGTCTTGAATCCTCAGAGCTGAGAGGAGCGTCCTGATGTGAAGATCTGATATGTACCAGAACTGTATTTCAAGTGAGTTTGAGGTAAACCCAGTCCCCCACTCACTCTGTGCCCCCACATAAACCTCCCAGTAATGCTGTTCTGAGAGTGTGTTTGTGCTTTCAGTGGAGTTGGGCAGTGCAGTCTGAGTTCTCCTGCTGTAATAATCACGCAAATCATGCTGAGTTGTCCCGCTGTAATAATCATGCAAACCATCACACTGAGTTTGACAAAATAAGGCCATGTTCTGGTCCTGCGACACACACAGACTGGTTTTGTCCGCTCGCAGACACAGACGTTCTTCTCGACGCTTCACCACCTGAACCATCTCCTTCCACACAAACATCTGCAGGTGGCTCTCGTACGGCCCCAGGGACAGTTCCATTTTTTTCCACCTGGAAGTTTACATTTTTGGCTTTGAATGAAGCTTTTGCAGCATTTGGCTTGGTGCTTTGGCTTTGCCGTGTCCAGACCACATCTTCAGAAAGTGCTCCGTGTCGTTTATGTTAATCACTGTTGTCACGGTTTCCTCCAGTTGTTGGTTCTCAGCTTTGGTTGCTTCTATATTGCCCAGAGCGTCGTGGTCATCTTCTGTAACGCCTCGTCTTCATCGTGCTTCACTTTCTCATTGAGCTGCTTTTCTTTCTCCTGCAGAAACTCATGCATCTCCTGAAACTGAGCTCTGATCATTGTCTTCAGCTCTTCAGATCGCTGTGTTGTCTTGTTTATCTCTTCCGTTTGTGACCTGGCCTTTGTCTCCAGAGCCTGAGTATCTTCATTGATCCTTCTGACCAGACTCTGCAGCTCGTCCTTCACCAACGCGGCTTGCTTCACTCACAGGTTTGAAACTTGTGCGACTCATGTTTGTGTGCGTCTCTGCAGACCACACAGATCAGCTGTTGGTCTGTGATGCAGAACAACTTCAGCTTCTCATCGTGTTCAGAGCACAAAAACTCTGCTTTCTGATGAAGACGAGACAAAAACAAGACAAATGATTGCTTTAAAACAGGTAATACTTAGTACTTAATACTAAGACAGACTGATGACGCCCACACAAACATTCTACAATGAACAAAAACACGTTTTTCTATAAATACAAAAGTCCGTGTAATTCTAAAGATTCTGTTGTAATCAAAAGGACAGTTTTGTGCGTCTGATGTTAGATTTACATTGTGGTGACTGAAATGTGGAGAGCAGACTCGTCCTGACTGTGACACAGTGAAGTGACGTGTGAGGAGCAAAGACAGTCTCGTATATAACAAAAATCCTAAAGGATAAAGCGCTGCCACTGGTGGAGCGCTGAAAGAGACCTAAAACGCCTTTATTTGAACATGGCTCATTTCATTCAAACGCTTCAAAAACCAGGAAATAACAAATATAATTCAGAAGAACTGGGGAATAACACAGTGACCCCACCCTCAGAACTGTTTTCTTTTAGCCGGCCCCCCACAGTAGAAGACACATTAGTGAGGAGCCATCTACGCCCACCTGGTCCCCCGCCCTCACTGTGTCATGGGGCACCATTTTGTATATATTGTACAATATACATGGGTCTATTTACATGTGCAAATTATAATAGTAATTATTGTTGCTAATTGTTGTAAATATGTATTATTATTGTTCCAATAAGAGGCGGGGCCTATAATATGTTGAACCCGGTGTCTCAGACTTGGCAGAGCTGAACCGCTTCAGCGCGTTTTCTTGTGAAATAAGCCATGTTTAAATAAAAGGCTTTGAAACATCCTTAGACTATAATTCACCCGCCCCCTCCGAAGACCACCTGACCTTCACGTCCATCACATCTTTGAACAGAAGTCAGTGCATTTTAAAAGAAAAACACACAATTTATGAAGTAGCTTTTTGTCTACAGATGTGTTTCCTGAGACTGTTACTATGGTGACGGATTTTAGCCGTTTAAACATGTGTCGTGTGTCTTTTGCCCAGTGGAAATGTACTTTCTTGAGGCTCACCTCCTTGTCCTGTCGGTGCAGCAGCTTCTCTTTGTTCTCTTTGGCCTTCTCCACCAGACTCTTCAGGACGTGGTTGGAGGAGGCGGTGGACATAAACTCGGGGTCCACAGGACTTCTGCAGTGTGGACAGTGAGCCGTGTTGTCCAGAGACACGTGGATACAGTCCCGACAGAACGAGTGACCGCAGGGCAGCGTCACCGGGTCCGTGAAGAGCGCGAGGCAGATGGAGCAGGTCAGGTCCTCAGACAAACACGCCATGGCCAGAGCTCCGGAAGGTTCAGATGAACGCAGTGTGTCAGATACTTTGGTTTTACTGGAAATGCCACACCCCAGACTGTCACGTGACTAACGTGGAAGCGTGCCAAAGTACAAAACCTGTGAGCCCGTGGTGAAAGGGTTAATATAATACATCCATGGATTTCCCTCTCAAACGGCAACGCACGGACGACGTCATCATGCAAATGTACGTCATTTCACTCCGTTTTGAAACAGGCGATTCGACACTGTTTCGAAACCCCGAAGCGCATGCGTGTTGAAGCACTGCTCCAAAACACGAGTCAAAACTTTATATAATAGATCCAAACGCGCATGTCACGTGACTTGGGCTAAACAAGGTTCATGAACCTTGTCACAAGTGTTTCACAAGGGGGCAGCCGTGTCGAGTCTGTGTTTGATTGACAGGGGTTTCAGCAAATCACAAACCAGCACACCTCTCTCAACCTCCCGCCCTCAAAGCTTAAAGCAGGCGTTCAAATCATCTGTCCCTCGTGGGTTTTGTGAGCGGCGTCATGTCGCAGCGATTCTCTGACAGTGATTTATTATTAGGCTATTTAAAATAAAGTGAAACGGTAAGTTTCCCAAGGCCGAGCGTTGTGCTGTCCAAATCATAACTTTCAGTCATTGTAAAACCGTAAAAGGGCCACATTTATTATTTAGACAGTAGGCAGCACCTCTACACTCGACGTTTTGAGCCTATTTTTGAAATGAAAGTTAGGTTTTTGTTCTGTTTATTGTCAGTCTTTACACGAACCTTAAAATTAGTCTAAAACTGTCTTTATGATAAATGTTCAGTAACAAACTGTCGGGGTCTGAACTCACGACACTGCGGCCGGTGGGCTGTGACTTAAGGTAGATTTAAGGCAGGTTTATGCTCGACGCATCTGCGAGGTCCGCGTGGTGCGTAGGTACGTCACTGGAGCGTAATCTCTGATTGGTTGCTCGAGGTTTGCTGAAAAAAAAGTTCATCTTTGTCCAACTTTCCAGCGTCGGCCGCTCTGGCCGCACATAAACGCTGGATTCCGCAAAACAGGTCGCGCGTCCACATAGACCTTGAATGTAAACTGGACTACTTCCCGCATGTCAATTACGCGCGGAAATGAGACGTGCGGAGAGCAACGGAGAGAACGCTGGCAGTATTCATAGTCTGCGCGGGTTCCATGGTGGACAAAGTGTGAGAGTTCATTCATGTTTCGCCATGTAAAGCTAAACTGGTAATTGTATGTTGTGTTTTACTCGCCTTGTGTTTATTTGACCTTCTTCTGCGGAAGTTAACTCGCAGTATATTTGATTTGACCGTGTTTTTCTTACTAGCTTAGTTCGCGGCTAACAAAATGCTATCTTCGCAGATGAGACAGAGCACATGGTGAATGTCCACTACAAGTCAATTCACAACTGTTCTCCATGATCTTGTGCCGATAATAAACTGCTGTCAAACCAAACCAGCCGCCTCCGTGGGTCATTGAAATAAATGACCAGTTTTGTTACTCAAGTTAAAAATGTAAAATAATAAAACGCGTCCCGATGGCCTCAGCGCGTCATCGACGTGTTTCTTTTGGAGTGAGGACTCTAGCGCCACCTATAAGCCGCCACCAAACATACAACATACAGGAAACATACATTTAGGAAAGGCTGCTTACAGTTAAGATAGAAAGTTTGAGCAAATCACCAAATGTATTTAAAATCATTCTTAGCTCATCAAAGAGAATACAACAAAAACGTCCTTTACAGTCGCTTACAACTTCACCTTTAAACAAACGTGTACACTTTTGTTTGTTCAAAATATGAAAGTGAGATTAACAATCTCTTATGTGTGTAACGCTAGTTTACTTACAAATAAACCTTTTTCTTTTCAAAGTGCAATCATGTTTGAACAAAAGAAACAAAGACATTGTATTCTCAATAAATACAGTCAGAGATTAAATTCTCTTTTTCTAAAGGAAAATGACTTAAATGATCGACAACACTGTTCAAAGAGCATTAGTTTAATAAGCAAACACTATGAGCCCACGATGGGAGTTTAGGGGACTCAGAAATATCCTACAAGACACAGCAAAAAGGCATAAAGCAAGACACTTCAGTAAGACTCAAGTCAAAACTTGTAATTAATTATTATTTTGTAAAATGTGATGCAGTTGAGAAGAAAAAATGTTTCCACCAACAGTTGACAAGTGTGACAGTGGCATAGGAGCATGTAGTGTGCTAGCATAGGAGTGTGCTAGATATGTAGTGTGCTAGCATAGGAGGATGTAGTGTGCTAGCATAGGAGGATGTAGTGTGCTAGCATAGGAGGATGTAGTGTGCTAGCATAGGAGGATGTGTGTGTGCTAGCATAGGAGGATGTAGTGTGCTAGCATAGGAGGATGTAGTGTGCTAGCATAGGGCATAGGAGGATGTAGTTGCTAGACAATAGGAGGATGTAGTGTGCTAGCATAGGAGGATGTAGTGTGCAGGAATGTTGCAGCAGGAGGTGTAGTGTGCTATGTGTGTGCATAGGCATCAAGAGATGATTGTGCGTGCTAGCTAGGAGGATGTATGTGTGCTAGCATAGGAGTACTAGCTAAGGGTAGTGTGCTAGCATAGGAGGAATGTAGTGTGCTAAAGCAGGAGGATGAATTTAGTGTGGCTAGCATAGAGAGATGTAGTGTGCTAGCATAGAGGATGTAGTGTGCTAGCATAGGAGGATGAGTGGTGGCTAAGCACAGGGAGGATGTTGGTGTGCTTAGATAGAGAGTAGTTGAGCATGAGGTGAGTGTGCGCTAGCATAGGAGGATGATGTGTGCTAGCATAGGAGGATGTAGTGTGCTAACACAGGAGGAGTATGTGATGCTAAGCACTAGGAGGATATGTATTGTGCTAAGTGACGAGCATGTAGTGTGCAGCTTTAGCAGCATAGGAGAGGATGTAGTGTGCTAGCATAGGAGGATGCATAGTGTAGCTAGATGTATGTTAGTGTGTAGTGCAGGATGTAGTGTGCTAGCATAGGAGGATGTAGTGTGCTGCATAGAGAATGTAGTGGACTAAGATAGGAGATGTGTGCTAACACAGGAGGATGTAGTGGTGCTAGCATAGAGGAGTAGTAGCTAGAGATGTAGTGTGCTAGCATAGGGGATGTTAGTGCTGCATAGCGAGGATTGTGCTAACACAGGAGGATGTAGTGTGCTAACTCAGCGAGATGTAGTGCGCTGATAGAGATGTCAGTGTGATGTAGCGCATAGGAGGATGTCAGTGTGCTGCATGAGGTTATGCGCATGGAGATGTAGTGCGCTAACTCAGGAGGATGTAGCGCGATAACTCAGGAGGATGTAGCGCGATAACTCAGGAGGATGTAGCGCGCTAACTCAGGAGGATGTAGCAGTCTGTTTCAGGAGGATGTAGCAGTCTGTTTCAGTCATCAAGAGCGTTAATGTTTAATAATTACGACCAGTCAGCGCGCTCACGGAGCACAGCGGCTTTAAAATCACGTACGTTTCGAGAATCCGGGCTTTAATTACTCAAATATTGGAACATGAACTTCCGAGCTCAGTTCTTGTACCCAGCGGGCGTGTCCTCATGGCTTTCCTCTGGCAGGACGTCTAACCCACTAAACCAAACCTTACCTGATGCGTAGAGTTTAGGGTTTCGGCTTGTGACTCCAGTCTCCTCCCTTTTCACGATCCCGTGCCTACGACATTAAGCTGTCCACGAAGACCACACTGAAGACCAGCCTCCGTGGGCATGAGACCCGGAACTGAGACACAGCAGTGAAACCGGTGCAACGCCATCTTTGGTCCTTCTCCCACATCTCGTGATACAAACACGGTGAAGGTCACGTGTGTGCAGACAAACACGCCCCACGAGTGAGAACGATCAAAAAAAACGACAAATCTGGTATTATTCAATTCGTCACATCAACAAAAGGCAGAACATTTTCAACAATAAATCAGGAAATTCACAATCATAAAATAATTCGACATGTAAACAACATTTAGAAAAATAGACTCTTGTGATTCGTTGGATTTCATTTCCACTGGAGGTTAAGCGGGCTGTGTGCATGTGCCTCATGGGGTCTGCGTTGTAGAACTCTTGAATCCTCAGAGCTGAGGAGCGTCCTGATGTGAAGATCTGATATGTATCAGAACTGTATTTCAAGTAGAGGGAAGATCGGGCCTAAAAAATCCAGCCCGACCCGACCAATTAACTTGATTTGCCCGAGCTCGAAGCAAACCCGAAATTTCAATTCATCCCATAGTGTTTTTGGCAGAAAAAAGATTTCTTAAGGTTAAAATAATCTACATATTTTTATGATCGTGACAAATGCGTTTGCATTTGAAATAACGCTGGAACACAGAATAAGAGCCAGATAAAGCATGTGCTTCAACGCTCAGATGAAAGCAAAGCCAACACAAGTTTCTGTCTCATTATTCACCATCAATGTGAAGCTTTTCCACACTTCACTCTCACCGGCGGTGCGTGTTTGCCTCTTCAGTTCCCCCGTCTGAAGTTTATCTTTGACTTCTTGCTGCTCCATATCGGGGAAACCTAAACTAAACAGATGCAGACCTGAGGAGGAAAGATTACATTCACGCCACGTGCCCAAAGCGCGCCCAGGCTCTGCGCTTCCTGTTTAGTAGTAGTTATACAGCAATTACCTCACAGCCCCTTCTCTGTTTTAACCAAATTATTTATTTATAATAAGTATTCCTTAGTTTAGTATCCACACATAGTTTTAGTATACATTTTTATGAACATATTTATTTTAAAAACGTCAGAGAGAGAGAAGCCCGGCCCGACCCGAACGTAATGATTGTTTTTTTAGTTCGGGCTCGTGCTAAGATCTTACCTCTAATTTCAAGTAAGTTTGAGGTAAACCCAGTCCCCACTCCCTCTGTGCCCCCACATAACCCTCCCAGTAATGCTGTTCTGAGAGTGTGTTTGTGCTTTCAGTGGAGTTGGGCAGTGCAGTGTGGACCTCATACTGAGTGTGACGACATAAGGCCACGCTCTGGTCCGGCCCCCAACCCCACCAGTTCTCCAAAGCCCACATCTTCAACAACACGTGAAGCTCTAGAACAGGGGTCACCAACCTTTTTGAGGTTGAGGGCTACTTCATGGGCCCCGACTAGTATGGAGGGCACAGAACCCGTTTGCCACAAACTTCCTAAATCACAAAACTGCATGTATAACTAACGTTATAATAATGATATTTAAATAGAAGTAGTTGTGAAATGACTGCTCAAATATCAATAATAATTATCCACAATTACCAGTAATTTACACAGCAATAATAATCAGAAAAACATGTTAAACAGGAAATACTTATGTTTATTTGCTCAAACAGTTGAAGAAAGTCAGGGGACTTGCAAATCATCACTTCTAACATGTTTAAGTCAAGGAAACAACACTTTTTTACATAAACAAGTTAATAAATGCTGCTGAACATTTACATTATATGCAATATTTTTGATGAGTTTTGCTGCTGTTTAATCAATGAGAAAATAGTCTCTGATTTGTCAGATCATCTACTCTGAAGGTGAGGGCCCGGCACTGCTCACCAGTGCATTAGAATCTGGTGAATAATTTGACACTGCAATTCTCAGTGAGTCGTGTAAATGTGCATCAGTCAGGCGTGTTCTGTGTTTGTTCTTGATGAAGTTCATGTTGGAAAAGGCTGATTCAAAGATACGTTGAGCCAAAGAAGCAGGCAGTTTTCATAAGTGCTGTGCAGATACCGCTGTACTTCTCCTTGTCCACAAGGCACCAAAAGTTGGGTGCAGACTGATGAGCTTTAAGGTGGAGGTCATTTTGTAGCGTTATGATTTCCATCTCTACCTCAGTCGCGTCCAAACTGAACAAAGCACTGAGCTGCTCAGCAGTGGATGTCATAGCAACGTGCATGAAAGGATTTGTAACCAAAGACACACACGGTTCAAGCTTCTCAAAGTCACAAAACCTATCTTCAAATTCCTGCCCTCGTCTGTTAATGACTTGGGAGTACTTTTTTACAGCTTCATCCAAAGCTGCAGATGCAGAGACGTTGTCCTGTAGCACTGCCTGCACAGAGGGGAAATGGAGCTTTTTTTTCCTCTCTAAATGCGCAGAGAAAATGTTCATCTTGGCTTTAAATGCGTTTACTGCGCTGATCGTGTGTGCGACAGTTTTGTCTTTACCTTGGAGTTCCCGATTCAGATGTTTCCGTTTCTCAGTCAAATCCGTTCAAAATGCGAGGTCAAGTATCGACTCTGGGTCCTCCAGCAGCGATGCGTCTTCCCCCTTGGACCGCATGAACTCTTTGATTTCACCCAGAAGTGACAAAAAACGCTGTAGTATCCGTCCTCTGCTGAGCCTCATTTCTGTGTGTAATAACAAGTCCCCATGGAGCTCATGGAGGGGCATCTGACACATTCTGTGTTGTTTAGCTTTGGAGCGGATGCTGTTTACGATCTTTACGACAGGCGTCATCACGTGATCAAAGCCGGTCACTTTCGCACAAATCGCTTGTTGATGAACGATGCAGTGATAGTGCAGAAAGTCTGGATCATTTTTGCATAGTGCAACGAAGCCCACATGCCGCCCCGCCATGGCTGGTGCCCCATCTGTTGTTATCGATGCCAACTTATGCACTTTTTGAGCGCGGTGTACATGTCGACTCCCCGCGTCGTCGTCTTGAGTGGCAGAAGTATCAGCAGTTCTTCTTTTGTAGAGAAATCATCAAACACCATCATCACATTGGATACTGAACCACCTGCACGTCGCGAGGTCCCGGTCGCGAGGTCCCGGTCGCGAGGTCCCGGTCGCGAGGTCCCGGTCGCGAGGTCCCGGTCGCGAGGTCCCGGTCGCGAGGTCCCGGTCCAGTTTCTCTGTTAGGTTTTCAGACAAAGATGACACTCGTCTCGCCATTGTACTTGCTCCAAGCTGAACATCGGAGACGGCAGAGATGACACTGGGGCCATGTTTCTCATCTTTGAATAAAGTGTTAGCGACAAGCATCATAGCTTCTTTAAAAACCTCCTCATCCGAAAAAGATTTCTTGTTCTGTATCAAAAATGCGCAGCTCGAAATGAGGCTTCCGTTGCCTTCTGTGATGTTTTCACCGGCCTCGTGAAAAAAGTCTGTTGTTTGAGTAAAGCTGCCTTTAACCCACGGGCTGGGTTAAGGTGGGTAGTTGATATTGAAGTTTTGGTGGCTGGTTTTGAAGTGGCTCGCCACGTCGTGCCGCTTTGGTACTGCAATAGTCATCCCGCAAATAAGGCTCTTTAAACGACGTAAAAAAGAACTCTTCTTCCCATTCATCTTTAAAAAAGCACGTCCTTTTTCGCTTTTCTGCCATGATTTTGGGGCAAAAGCACAAGCAGGCTAACTCCTCAGCATCACATCACTAGGTCAAGGAAAGAGGCGTGGCAGCCGCGCACGCGTGACCTTTGACTTAGAAAGAGGCGAGTTCGATATCAAATATTTACTTGATTTTTCAAATTTTATATAAATATTTAAAATCTGCGTAATGTAAGCATTAATAAAATAATAATAATAATAATACCTTTTTATATATATGTTGAAATACGAGTAGTGCTATTTTTGGTGCATGCCTCGCGGGCGCCATCAAGGGTTGCTCAGGGCGCATGTGCGCCCGCGGGCACAGCGTTGGTGACCCCTGCTCTAGAAGGCCTCAGCATTGCAGAGGTGTTAGGATTATAGGCCCGCCTCCGTCAGAGCTCACATTTCACCTGAAAAACATTATATGAACAATAAGAATCAAAACAGACACTACTAAAGCCCGACTTCTCTCGACAAAGCTGAAATACAAAGCTGTGCTCGGTGCTGCTGCTTCGCCCACATCTTCAGAAAGTGCTCCGTGTCGTCCATGTTCATCTCTGTTGTCACAGTTTCCTCCACTTGTTGGGTCTCAGCTCTAATCGCTTCGATATCACCCACTGTCGTGGTCATCTTCTGTAACGCCTCGTCTTCATCCGGCTTTTCTCTCTCCTGCATCTCCTGAAACTGAGCTCTGATCAGTGTCTTCTGCTCTTCAGATCCACGTTCTGTCTTGTTTATCTCTTGCGTTTGTGACCTAAACACAAACAGGTCAGCACACAAATGGACAACCAGGAGCTGCACGATGCGGAGAACAACCACGAGCTGCACGATGCGGAGAACAACCACGAGCTGCACGATGCGGAGAACAACCACGAGCTGCACGATGCGGAGAACAACCACGAGCTGCACGATTAGCACCAACTCACTCAAATAGTTTAACATGTCGCTTCAATGCTGGAACATTCCCAATTTCTTTCTTTGAAAACTGCGGTCATAAAGCCATCCTAAAGAAGAGGCAGTGCTTGATTGCCCGCAGTAACTGAGTCATTACCGGCCCATCTGCTAATCTGCATTTTGGGGCAAAGTCCTTGAAAAGGTTGTTTTTTCCTAAACAGCCTCACAGTATTTCCTCTTAATATAATCTATTATTTCTCATTTGATGTTTTCAGGTTTTAGACCTCAATCACAACACTGAGACTGCTGTTGTCACGGTGACAAATGACATCCACCTGAACACTGACGCGGCAAAGCCTCAGTCTTAATCTTCTGTTTAGATCTGAGTGCTGCGCTTTTGACAACTGTCGATCATTGGGACCAACCTCTTACAGAGACTAGAGGACTGGGTGGGCATCACTGGCAGACTGCTCCTAAACTGGTTAATAGTCCTATTATCGAAATTTGGTAATGTGTCTCAGACCAAGATGCCCTGACCGTGGTGGGGTGCCCAAGGGTCAATGCCTGGGACCCTTCTGTTCAACCTCTACATGCTGGCCGTTTAGGTCAGTTGATACGACAGCGAGAATGGTGTCCTATCACAATTACGCAAGACGACACTCAGATCTATGTTTCACTGACGACAGGTGAATATGGACTAGTGGATTCACTCTGTCACTGCATCCAACAGATCAGTGTGTGGATGCAAAACAACTTTCTCCAGCTGAACTCAAGACAAGAACTGAAATCATCGTCTTTGGCCACAGAAACAAAGAGAAAGTGTTAACAGTCCCTCAGAGTCTCTGCTCTAAAACCTACACATCAAGGTTTAAGAAAAATCTGGGGGTAATAATGGATCTCAGACTTGAACTTCTAACAGGCCACGTCAGATCGAATCACATCAGACCAGCTTTTACCATCTAAAAAACATTGCCAAAAATCAAATTATAGTGTCTAAACCAGACCATGGAGAGACTTATCCATTCGCGTTTGTCTCTAGTAGATTAGACTAACGTAGACGGCCTGCTCACTGGCCCTCTTCCAAACGAGGCTGTAAAACAGCTGCAGTACATCCAGAACGCCGCTGCTCGGTCCTGACTAGAACGCAGGAAGTCCATCACATTTTAGTCCTGTGCTCAGGTCTTCTAATCCCCCTGTGGCTCAGAGAAGAGACTTCAACAGCAGCTCTGCTTGTATAAAACAAGTCTCTCCATGGCCTAGCACCAAAGTACATCTGGAGCATGTTAGTGCCATATTGAACCATCCTCGGACTCTGAGGACCTCAGGGACCGCCCCTCCTGCTGGTGCCCAGAGTCAGGACTAAACATGGGGAATCTGCGTTTCAGTTTTATGCAGCTAAAATCTGGAACAGTCTTCCAGAGGATGTGAGAGAGGCTCTTACTCTGGCAATGTTCAAATCTAAAACTAAAAACTTGTTTTGTTTGGCTGTGCATAATGACTGAAATTGCTTTTCTTTGCACTCTTCTCTTTTATGTCTTGAACTAAGATTTGTGATTTCTGCATGTCTTTGTGATTTTAATGCATTTTTTTCCTGTTGTTGAAGCACTTTGAATTGCCTTGTGTACGAATTGTGCTCTACAAATAAACTTGCCTTGCCTTGCGTGCCACGATGCCGAGAACAACTCAACCTTCAGCAAATGTAACCGTGTGCGAACGCTTCGTCACGCCGTATACGTAAGACAGGACACAGTGCGGAGATGATCAGTTTGACTCCTGTGACAGACATAAACACACTCATGTCTTCACATTCAGAAGGCACACTGGCGCCCTCTGCAGACCACAACAAGGCACTGCGGAGGCGGAGCAAACAATTTATACTGGCCATGACAGTTACACAGGATTTACAAATGTTCACTCCAACAATAAGTCTTTCATGAACAATACAAATATTTACAATTTACATTGCTGGAAGTAGAATCATTATTTGGAGGGATTATGCACAAATAAAAACTTTTACATTCCAAAATAAAAATAACACATACCTGTGACAGACATAAACACACAAATGTCTTCACATTCAGAAGGCACACTGGCCCCCTGTAAATGAGAACAGCACGTGACATGGCTGCACACATGTTAAGCTAACAGAAAATGTAGCTGTCCAAATAATATAGATCAAACTTTAAATTAGCACATTAGCATTAACAACTTGCACGAAACTTCCTCCCTCACACGTGAAGATGTTGTCCACTCAACATGTGTGTGTGTTTTGTTGGAGACAGAGTGTTCATTTAGTCAAATGTGTTCTTTTTCCACGGAGCCAAACCCGGGAGTAGCGTGCACTTCCGGCCTTTCAAAATAAAATGCCAAACTGATTAAATTCACATTTTTATCTACTCAAAACTTAAATACACACAGGAAATGAAACCAAATAGAAATAAGTGCATTTTCAACTCCGTTACACAAACGTGTGCTGTCAACCAAACGTGCCCAATGCCAACTTCTGATTGGCTTCTCCACCTGTCAATCAAGCGCCCGGCAGAAACAGGGCAAATCCTTCGTCACGTTCAGCTTCTCATCGTGTTCAGAGCCCAAAAACACTGCTTTCTGATGAAGACGAGACAAAAACAAGACACATTAAATCGTATTAAATGTGTCTCCAAAGTTCTAGAAAGGATTTTGAGACCTTCGTTGGCTTTAAAACAGGCCATAGTTTCAGACTGATGACGACGACGCCCACAAACACAGAGCATTCTACACAAAAACACCTTTTACTTCCATGAGCGGGACTCAAAGATATGACTTTTATTCTACATGTGACATGAGCGGTCATAGAAGACCTCAAAACAACTAAACCAACAACGCCACCCAGGGACCACCCTGGGACCACCAGTAAAGCTATGATTGAACTCAAACAAGGTCTGGACCACAAAGAGGCAGATTTATTACAAAACACATTGATTTGATTTGAAATATCACAATGGATCAAAACAAGCCAAGTTACTGACCCGAGGAGAGCCCCCGAAACCCCCCTGAGAGGGAAGAGGCTGGTGAAGCCCTCAGCGGGAGACAGAGTTGAGCTGCTCCGAGAAGCTTGACACGCGGGAACGTGGGGACTGACCTTATCCACACGATGGGTGGGTTTGGGCCAAGATAGTCCCAAACCTGGTCCGGCAAAGCCCACTCGAGACAGAGGTGGGTGTGTCGTGCGCGCTGCGTCCGCCCCGCCTCCAAAGTACCTGAAAGGACTTGTCACATACACATCCTAAAGTCCATGTTAGAATCATCTGGACCGTTTTAGGAACATGTCAATGTTTCATAACTTCCTCCCATCAGAGCTTTGGTTGTTTCATCTGCCACTTGTAAATATAATGAATAATACATAATAAAACTCACCGTCTCCACAGAGCTCCTCCACAGCCACCAGGGGGCGCCACAACGTTCATTTATCTATAGTAACATCCAGTTTATGACAGGGCCATAAACTCATTACGATTGATGAGATTTGTCCCATTTTACACATCAGATCCTGTACATGAAGTAAAGTAGTTTCGTGGTATTAACACGTTAGAAAGTACTTTGATGAGCGTTTATCCGCGTCTGCAAAAGTACTGCAACTGAGACTCGAGCGCTTCAAAAAGACCTGTTTTTACCCAGGCATGTCCAAACTACGGCCCGGGGGCCAAATGCGGCCCTCAGACCCATTTTTGTTGGCCCTCCGGCTTCCTGCTAAGGTGGTCCAAACAACAAAAAGCAGCACTTTTTACTGTACAATTGGAAACATTCAAGCATTTTGATGTCATACCAACGTAATATTAATGTTCCAAGTCGTATTAAAGGCAATAAAAGAAAACACGTGTCAATAACAGTCGACACAAACACGAACTGGAATAAAATGATCAGTTTCATTATAAATGATTTAGCCATTCCCAAAGAGAGAAAACAAATCAAAGGTTTCCACGAGGACTCCCAGCCATAATTCATGTTTTATTCTGAGGAATGTGTCATGTTTTTTTACTCTTGGATTTAGAAACACTCATTTAAAGTGAATGTAAAAGAATTTTAATTAAATGTATTTCAAATTCAGGCATAAACTACACATGCATTTGTGTCATTTGTTCTTGACTGAGATGTAGATAATCTTTATATATATTAACCTTTTACTGAAACTCAATGTATAATGTTTGAAATCATCGAATGTGCTGATTTATATTTTCCATAGATTTTGAGTCTGTCCAGGCTCTTCAAAATGGCTATGCCGACTACATATGGCCTCCTCTCTGCTTATTTTTTTTTTTTTTTTTTTTTTTTTTTTTTTTTTTTTTTTTTTTTTTTTTTTTTTTTTGTTTATTTTATTGCTTCCGCCTCCTAGGACCTCGACCCAATCAGGATAAAAGTGTGAGATTCTCCAATGAGCTGCTGCCCCAGTCACAGTCTGGCGTTTGTCCAATCACAGCGCGCCATTCGACATAACGTGTACTAAGGCTGAACGTCCACTCGGGGGCGACAAATACCACAGAGTTGAAAGGGAAAAAGACAAATATCACTTTACACTCAGACCGAAAAGGACAAACCGCGTGCATCCGTTTATACTTGAAGCTTAACTGACTTTTAGGGGTAAAAAATGAAACATCAAATAGTCCAATATTTACATCAGAATGACTTCTCTCCCTCTCTCTCCTCTCTTCCCTCTCTCCCTCTCACTCTCTCCTCTCTCCCTCCCTCCTCTCTCCTCTCCTCCTCTCCCTCCTCTCTCCCTCCTCTCTCCTCTCTCTTCCCTCTCCTCTCCTCTCCTCTCCTCCCTCTCTCTTCTCCATCTCCCCCTTCTTCTCTCCTCTCCTCTCTCTCTCCCTCTCTCCCATCTCTCCCTCCTCTCTTCCTCTCTCCCTTCTTCTCCCCTCTCTCTCACTCCCTCTCTCCTCTCTCCATCTCTCCTCCTCTCTCCCTCCTCCCTCTCTCTCCTTCTTCTCCCTCCCTCTCTCTCTCTCCCACTCTCTCCCCTCTCTCCCCTCTCTTCTCCCTCTCTCCTCCTCTCTCTCCTCTCTCCCTCCTTCTCTCCCTTTCCTCTCTCTCTCCTCCTCTCTCCTCTCTCCCCATCTCTCCCTCCCTCTCTCTCCCTCCCTCTCTCTCTCTCCTCTCTCTCCCCACCCTCTCTCCTCTCCCTTCTCCCTCTCCTCCTCCCTCTCTCCTCCTCCCCCCCTCTCCTCCCTCTCTCCCATCTCTCCCTCCTCTCTCCCATCCTCTTCCTCTCTCTCTCTCCCTCTCCTCCTCTCTCTCCCTCCTCCCTCTTCCTCCTCTTCCTCCTCCCTCTCTCTCTCTCCCCACTCTCCTCCTCTTCCCTCTTCTCCCTCCCTCTCCCTCCTCCTCTCTCCCTCCTCCCTCCCTCCTCCCTCCCCCTCTCCTCTCTCTCTCCCACCCTCTCTCCTCTCTCTCTCCCCCCTCTCTCTCTCTCTCTTCTCAGAGTCTGGATGAGCCGATCTCTCTCTCTCTCTCTCTCTCCGTCCCTCCCTCTCCCTCTCCCTCCCTCTCTCTCTCTCTCTCTCTCTCTCTCTGGCCGTGCAGTTGTTTATTGCAGCAAATAGAAGTAAAGTAAAAAGTAAAAGTACTCACACGGATCTCGAGAACTCTCATCGAATATTGTGCTCTTGATGAAGAAGAAGCTGCTGAATCGAGACAAAATAGCCACGTTTGTTTGACATATTTGTGTTTGTCTTTAACTCAGAACCTTTCACCGTGAGTGTGTTCCTCAAACTAACCCCTAGGCCATTTCCACACGTCTCAAACTCAAAGGAAAGAAGAGCGCGTCACGTTTGGTTCTACAAGTGGAGAAAGTACGGGCGCTTTTAACGAGTGACAGTGTTTAAGTTTGTGGTGAGGCCATCTGAGCAGATTGGCAGTCACGCCACGGTCAGTCAGCCCCAGGGCAGGTGTGCTGGAGAAGCTGTTGTTCATAAAGGCCACTAGGGGCACTTTCAGAACGTTTACCCTTCATGTACTGTAACTAAGACAAACCACAAACAGCAAATACAATGTAAAAATCTCAAAAAAAACACTTATTTAATGGATTTTTCCTTTTTTGTGACATTCTGATCTCAGTTTCTCCAGTGAAAACACATTATGTTGGAATTTATCATGCTTTTTGTTCTTCTAAAGAGACTTAAAAATCTGAGTTAACTTTAAAACTACCACTCAGTTAACTCATCACAAGGAACAGATCATTTTGCGTTGTGGCGATGTACACAGCCTGATACTTGTGAGTGAAACGTGCTACAACTCCAGGTATATTTCTGATGAGGTGACAATACTCTAAAAGCTCTCAAGAGTCACTTTTGCATTACATGTCGGCCCTTTAAACTGTTTATCAGCTCATAAGTATCCTCAGGGGTCCCACAAGGCTCAGTTCTTGGGCCGCTTCTTTTTTTACCGTCATTACATAAATGACAGTGATAATAAATATTTCAGATTACTCGCACTATGCTGATGATACAGTCTTGTACACAGAGATATTTCAAAGCTCCAGTCGGCTTTTAATCAACTGCAGAACACATTTTTATCATTTAAAACTGGTTTCGAACTCAAACAAAACAAAATACATGCCGTTCTCTAAAAGCAAAACAAAAAACGATGACTACAAAAGAAGGACTTGGCATTTTAATTGATGGTTGTTTATCTTTTAAACCGCATATTCAGAAACTGGTTCACAGGCCGAAACTAAAATCACGCGTTCACTTCAGAATCTAACCGTGTTTATCATCTGAAGCCCGTAAGAAACTCGTCACTGCCACTTTTACGCCGGTTCTTGATGCTGGCGATGTGGCGTTCCTTGGCCCACCACCACATTGAAACGCTGGCACCTTTAATTCACAGATCTATTCTTGGTTCTCGGTGCCGCCTCACCTCCAGCCTCCGGCCGCACCCACACAATTCAACAGCTCTTGTGTTCTCGCGTTGTGTTCTCCGTTCCTCGCAGTCGCACGTTCTTCTTCTGCTGCGTTTTGAGGACGTGGTGTTCTCTCCTCCCTCAGACCACAGGGGCGTGTGCGAGGCCTGTAATTCTGCCATAAATAAAGCTCCGGTCCCAGATCCAAACCAGAATCCAAATCCAGCGTTCAGACAGCGCCGCACTATACGACACGGGAGGCGACTGTAACCTTCAGCACAACTCGGTGTGTGCGTTGTAGGTAAACGGTAAAAGTATGAGCAAATATTAAACACCAAAAAACCAGACAAAGAATGATTGGTTACAACTTGAGGCGAATCTAAATCTGACGCGGGTTTTGTTTAAGACGCTGGGTTCATTTACGTGGTCGGAAATGACGAAATAACTCAAATAAGCAGATCATCCAATAGTCAGATCGTCACGCAAAGACGACAAAAAGTGCCCGTTAATCCTTAGATTTTTGGAGTAACTGTTGTATTTGGACAAAGACAAAGTAGCATACATTTTAAGATAACTGTCTTCAACATGTTCTCTTTCTGTCGTTGCGGCGTTGGTTTTCCCTTTTTGTGTGTGTCATTTTTCTCGTCAAAACCGGCGAGAGTGAGTGAACAATCTGAGGGGAATCAGATTGCTCACATCAGGCGCAGCTGTTCAACGTTTCAGTAATCAGATAATGATCCGATTGTCGAGTGTAAACATAAGACACTGCGTAACGTCTCTGTGCTTGAAATGTTCCACAGAAGGGCATTAAACCCTCCTGCCTTACACTGAATCGGAATTTACCAGAAAATGTGAATAAAATGGCAGGATTATGATCATTGTGTTTGTGTTTGTGTCGTTTTCTGTCGCGAAGTCGGCGAAAAAACGTCACAATTTAACGATTATTCTCGATTGTGACAAAAAAAAACAGAGAAATTGTTTATTTTCCATCGTTCTCGTCGTCTCACACGTTACAAATCCTCACGTTTCACCAAATTCATTTTTTAACTCGTTTTTTGACATGTAATAACACTTTTTGTAGCGTTTTACTTCTTCCCACTGCTTTTCGGGATCGTTTTTTAGAAGTGTTATGTTCTTGATTGGCATAAAAAGTAAGAAAAGAAAATTAGAAACAAAGAAAATGTAAGTAATTATTCAAAATATAAAGTATACTTTAGTGCAGTACTTGTAGTTTTAGACGAAAAGGATAAATTCAGCTAAATCTAAACAAAACAACCAAATTTAAAGAACAAAAAACGACTAAAAAAGAAGTAAACCAGCAATTATTGATCACAATTCAAAGACTAAAACAGTTATATTAAAAAAAAGTATGAGGTCAGCTCTTTTGTACACCTTTATTTTATTAGAAATGTTTTTTGTTCCGTCAGTAGGAACACGTTATTGTGAGAAAAACGCTCAGCCTGCGAGGTTTCCCCCCCGTCCATCCCCCAAACTCCCCCAAACACGACTTTTAGCCAAACGAAATCCCAAACGAGTGAGCAAAAGAATGAATGAGCCACCACCAATGCAGGAACTTAATGCGTCGAGAAAGCAAGCAAAGGGAGAATTTATTTATAGACTTTATTTTTTACAACTTTGTCTCTCTCTTTAAGAAAAAAATATCAAATTGTTCCCAAATGTTTTTAGCCCTGAATTCCGGTGTGTTGCATGTCAATAATATTTTAAAAAAAGAATCAAAGAAATACATTTACATCAGAGGTCTTGAGTGTCCGTTTGGTGGATACAAACTCGTGCAGGTTTTGTCAAATCCCGTTGTGTTTTTTTTGTTTAGTGGTATAGGCAGGAAAGAGATCACAATAGCACAAATTTAAAAATAAAATAAAAAGTGAATTCGCACGTAGCACCTTGATTTGAGTTCAGGCTGGGAGCGCGTTGTCCCGCTTTAGATGATGAGGTCTTTGTCGACGTCCTCTGCGGAAGAGAAAGAAACAAGTGAGTTCAGAATGATGAAAAAAAATGAAAAAACACAACGATAAAAAGACAAAATCAAAAGGAAATTCATGAATGAGAATTGTGTAAATTGTGACATTTTGAGAAGAAGTAGAAGTCTCATCTGCATATTCAAACTCATGATATTGGTTTGTGCGTTCTGGTTTGAGATAAATACTTTTCTATTCTCTATTTAGACCCTTCCACAGCCTGGACCTGATGTAATATCTATCTCTATCACATTCATTTTAATGAGGCAGTAAAATAAAAACATGAAATTAAAACACCCTAACCCTATTTTTGTTTTTTTTAAACTTAATTTTTTTTACTGACTTTATTTAACCAGGAAAGTCCCACTGAGCTGTAGTATCAGGGGAGTCCTGGCCCAGAGGGGAGGAGCCTATTGTGAATGCTTTAAGTGGGAGGAGCCTATTGTACCTGTTTTAGTGGGAAGAGTCTATTGTGCATGTTCTTAGTGGGAAGACCCTATTGTGCCTGTTTTAGTGGGAGGAGCCCATTTTAGTGGGAGGAACCTATTGTACATGTTTTCAGTGGGAGGAGCCTATTGTACATGTTTTGAGTGGGAAGACCCTATTGTGCATGTTTTTAACGGGAAGACCCTATTGTGCCTGTTTTAGTGGGAGGAGCCCATTTTAGTGGGAGGAACCTATTGTACATGTTTTCAGTGGGAGGAGCCTATTGTACATGTTTTAGTAGGAAGAGCCTATTGTGTATGTTTTTAGTGTGAAGACCCTATTGTACATGTTTTTAGTGTGAATACCCTATTGTACTTGTTTTTAGTGGGAGGACCCTATTGTGCATATTTTTTGTGGGAGGAGCCTATTGTGCATATTTTTAGTGGGCGGGGAAACTGGAGCACCTGGAGGAAACCTACACAGACATGAGGAGAACATGCAAAGTCCACACAGAAAGGCCCCACGCCAAAGGGGAATCGAACCCAGGACCTTGTCGCTTGTTGTTTATGTGTACCTTACATTTGCCCTTTGAGTCATAAGAGGAGTCACTTGTAAGTTTCTTCATTCATGTTGGATTTGTGACACTTGTTGCATGTTTAAATTGATGACATGGTTGTTAGCGTGAATGCTAATTTCAGCGCCGGTTGCTACATCAATGAACTAAACTAAACACTTCTACACGTTGTGATGTTTTGTAACTCTCGTGAGGTCGAGTCTCGTCCGAGTCTCGCCGAAACAGCCCTGTTTTTTTTTTTTTTCATAGTTTGTGATGTTTGGAGGCTAACGCTAACTCTCCCATTGAAAAAAGCATTAGCGCTAACGTTTCCAAACAATGGAATAGTTCACGGCTAAATCTGTCTTTGTAGTGTTTCTGGTTTTATACATTTCTTGGTTTCAGGTTTGTTTTTTGTTTTTTTGTACAGATTATACAGTCCGTTTTGTACTTGTCTGTTATATTTCTGATCAAAATGATAAATGATGCTAAATAAAGTGGCCCATGCGGTGTAGCTGACACTGACGGTCTTTGATGCCGAAGCAGGCGGCCCACTCCTCCAGGGCGATGTACTTGTCCTGGTCGGCGTCGCACTCGTCGAAGAACCTGGTGGTGCAGTGCTCCATGGGAATGAGAGGAGCGCGCAGCGGGGACAGCTCGGTGTGGGTCAGGTACCTGAGGAAGAGAGGAAGAGAGAGAGGATCGTCAGGGGAACCACAGACGCGACGCGGCCACATTCCGATTCACAAAAAGACGTTTAGCGATTTTAAAAATGTATTGTAAATCTCAGTGGGACTTTACTGGTTAAATAAAGGTCAATAAAATAAATAAATAAATACATTTGACTGTGAGACGTGGCTAAAGCGAGCGTGCACAGGAACAGTTTTGCCTCATGTCTTTGCCTTGTGTGCAAAGCCGCGTTTGAACCTCTCTTTATGGAATCATGTCAGACGCATTCTGACCTGGAAACATCACAGTTTGGCTCTTGACAAACAGGAAACAGATGATGCTAACGTGCTTTGCTAGCTTTGTTCTGCTAAGGCTCGACATATAAGTTAGCATCAGTGGGAACACGGCGCTTTAGCACGAGTTCGAGTCAGAGGCAATGAAGATGAAGTGTCACTTTTTGTCATGTTTTTGTCACTTTGTGTTTTGTGTGTTGCTTACAGTTGTTTCTTTATACGTGCTTTTTAATCATTTTTGCTCACATTTTGTTTTTTTGTTGCTAATAGTCTCAGTTGCGTTTTTGTCGCTTTCAGTCACGTTTTTGTCGCTTTTTGTTCCGTTTTTGATGCGTTTTTCAATTTTTTGTCGCTTTTTTGCTGCTTTTAGTCGCGTTTTTGTGGCGCTCATTGCTCCGTTCTCTCTGCTTTTTGCCGTCTTGTTTTGGCCCGAGTCTGCGTTCTCTCTGATCCCATCGTCTCTTATCGAACCGGTGGAAACGCGGCGACGGAGACTTCGGCCCAAAGTCCGTGCGGTTCTTTTCAGACATTCGCGGAGACTGACCCGTCGGTGGGATGCTGGTCGAGCTGCCCAAACTGCCAGTGCACGGGGAAGATGTACATGTTGTAGTTCTTCTGGAAGTCGTGGGCGAGCAGGTCCAGGGTGTGCTCTCCGGCCTGCAGGCGCTTCTCGCTCTCGTAGATCTTCTTCACCTGAACACAGAAGCACGAGATCAGGAACACGCGCACAGCATTTAACATTATCAATAAATCATTTCTTAATCAGTGATGCATAACTGTAACTTTGCACCAGAGATGAATGTTTTTATCATCTGTGCTCTTCTCATTGTATTTATACGGGTGTTTAACTGTTTAATCTATCCAGGAACAGCAGATGAAAAACAGCAGTTTAGGCTAAAAAAATAAAAAATAAAATAAAAATAAATTAAAAAAATAAAAATAAATAAATTAAAAATAAATTAAAAATAAATTAAAAATTAAAATATTAAAAAAATATAAATTAAAAAATAAATTAAAAAAAAATTTAAAAAAAATTAAAAAATAAATTAAAAATAAAAAATTAATTAAAATTAATAAATGATATAATGAATAAATAAATAAATAAATAAAATAGATAAAAAATTAATTTGATTAAATTAATTTGATTAAATAAAATAAATAAATGAATAAATAAATAACATAATATTATAAAATAAAAACATGAAATAATAAAATATAATAAAATACAAATAAATTAATTAATTAATTAAAACATTTAAATTAAATTAAATTAATAAAAAAAAAAATTAAAAGTATTCTGATAATTTACTCTCCTTCAAAATGTAAACGGTCACATAAGGGTCACATTTCTTTAGAGCACATTTATAGGGCTGCAACAATTAATCAAGTGATTGCTGTAGGTGACAACAAAAAAATGGGTTTAGTCGTATTTTGATCATCGTAATCATCACTTTGACTAAACAGACTCTAACACACAGCCGGAGAGCCCTTTTACCACAAAGACAGTGGCATTTTTACATCAAAATGTTTCTGATTTTCATTGATAATACAGTTTATTTATCTACTTTACATCAGAATGGTTTGCATGTTCTGCTGTTCCCCTCGTCCCTCCTCCGCACACGTTCACCCCCTGACGCCTCTACTTCACGCTGTGACAGTTTTACCCTGAGCTTCTGCTTCTCGGTGAGCAGGTTGTTCTCCTCGTCCCTCTCGTACAGAGTCACCAGGACGTTCTTGAGCCAGTCCCTCATCCTCAGAGGAAACTCGCTCAGCTCAGAGTCCACGCACGGCTCGATGTCTGGGGAAATGACGAGACAAAATGAGTCGGTATGAGGCAAAAATCTGATTCTCGGTGTAAAAGTAAGTACGAAATTATGTCATATGCTTTGCAACCCAACCCAAACTCCAATCTGACATTATATACTGTCTCAAAGAAAATAAATATGATAGTTTTTATGGTGAATGAAGATGTTATAGAACAGTCATCAGTGGAGCGATCGTTGTCAAATTTGGATCCGGACTTCTAGGTTGGAAATCACAGCGCAAAGATCAAAAGATGGTTCAAAAACGAAATTGTTCGAGCATCATTTTTCAATCTGCCACGATCCACGTTGCTTTATTGGATTAAATATATGTCAAAACGTCCAAAAATATCAATTGACAATGACTGATTTGACATTGGCTGGTTATTTTTGAGTAAAATAAGGGGTCGAAAATGAGCGATTGTATCTGTTGTCTTTGTTATGTTCCAGTTTGTCAATAAATACAACTTTATACTCGGGTCTTTGCGTTTGTCGTTTCCCGAACCTTTGATTCAAATTGTGAAAAAACGCTTTATCCAATTTTCCAGAGCTCGAAACGAATCCTCCCGCAGACATTCCTGAGATGTTTCCACAGAGTCGTGCGGCTGCGACCTGATCTCCCTTTGACCCTTCAGGCCCAAAGTCTGAAGAGGGAAGTTTTTGTCGAGATGAAAAGAATCAGCGCGACAAGTCTGAACCGGTCGACAGCGAACTGTTCTCAGCGAATCACGACGCGGCAGAGAGTTATACGTGTTTTTGTGTAGCAGGTAATCAGGCCTGAATAAACTCTTCAGTCCTGGTTCAGTCCTGGTTCAGTCCTGGTTCAGTCCTGGTTCAGTCCTGGTTTAGTCCTGGTTCAGTCCTGGTTCAGTCCTGGTTCAGTCCTGGTTCAGTCCTGGTTCAGTCCGTGGGAGTAGGTTCTCGCCGTCACTGTGGTTCTCCTCAAGGGTTCTACTTTTCCCCCACAGAGTTCTCTAGTTTTTCCTGCATACGGAGGGTCTAAGGACAGTTGGGGGGCGCTCTTCCTCACACAGACACAGGGGGCGCTCTTCCTCACGCAGACACAGGGGTCGCCCTTCCTCACGCAGACACAGGGGGCGCTCTTCCTCACACAGACACAGGGGGCGACATTTCTCCATTTGTTTAATCTGCTGCTGACTGTTTCACGGTTTGCTTCTTTAACCTTCTGTTTGTTCATTTGATTTTGGGTGTAACAAAAGTACGTTTAATTTAATTGAATGAAAAATAAGTCATCATTTATCTTGCTTTGAATATATTTTGACTTTTTTTTTCGTCTTAAATAAGATTGTCAAGGGAACAAGCCTAAAATATCTTGTTTTACTTCAAATAATAAAAAAGACGAACATTTTCTGACTACAAATTGGAAAGAAAATGCGACCGCACTTGAATTAAGAACCGCTTAATTCCGTCACGTGTTAATTCATCTTATTTGTCTCAGTTTGCGTTCCACCGTCTCACATTTGCAGGGTCCGATGTAGTCCAGGTGCAGCTTGTGCCCCTTCTTGGTTCCCTCCAGAGCGCACTTTGTGGCGAAGAAGTGGCAAGACGTGTCGTAGGTCTTGTTGTCGGTGCCACAAACCTGCCATTGAAATAAATAAAACGTTCAAGTCATTTAAGTTTTCTATCGTTTCAAGGGCAAACGCTAAGATGCTGTTGCCAAATAAAACGTGTACATTCCGACATTAAACCAGTGACAAGGACTTCAATTTTAGATGAATTAAAAACGCGAAAAGAATAAATAAAGAAAAGAAAATTCATTCACACAAAAGACCAAAACAAACGTCACATTTGGTCCAGAGTCGGTCAAACGTGTCCAGCTATAATGCCGGCCTTTGTGATGTGGTGTACGCTCCAAAGGTATCCATCTACTGCGTCCGTGGCAGGAGTTTTGAGGCCCAAACACTGTAGAAAGTTCTGAAACAGCGTGGGATGATGGCGTAGGCCTTCCCAACGCCACTGCCGCTGGAATAAAAGGCATGTTGTGCGGCCCGGTTTGCGTCAAGATAGCGCCGCCCGGAGGACATTAGGTGCAACTCCTGCCGCAGTAAGTGGTCGCGGCGGTCTAACATACGCAGTTAGCATAGCTAGTTTGGCCCACCTGCATGATTAAAACCCTCCCCCGCAGACGGTAGGATTTGTGGGTAAGACTCACGTGCTCGAACTCGGCCTCGGCGGCGGAGCAGGTGGACGGGTCCTGGCACACGCACATGGGAGTGTTGGATTCGTCCACCTCGCACACTTTCCCCTTCTTGCAGTGATGGTACAGGCACGGGTCTGCGGAAAGAGACACGGCCACGTCAGCATCAGGACACAAGCGCCACAGCTCACGGGCAAAAACGCATTTCACAGCAGCCCGTAAAAGGGGCGTCGGCAAATGGGAACGGTAGTCATCGCCGCCGGGACCGTCTCAAGACTCGACGGTGAAGTCACGGAGAAATATAATGGCGCAATTGGAAAGTAAAGTCGAGCACGTTTATGTCATGTTTGTAATGTGGGCAAACAGCAAACAGTTCCTCCCTCGTCGCACCTTTTCCTCGCCGCTCAAGATGGCGCCAGTGACTCGTATAAACAAATGAATACCTGTCTCAGAATGAACTCTCAAGCATTCAAGTATTATTCAATTATTATCCTTTTTTGCCTCGTTAATACATCTTATTTACAGTTTTGTGTTGTTCGGGCCGTGTTTTTAATCTGTGTTTTTGGTCCGTGTTTTTAATCTGTGTTTTTGGTCCGTGTTTTTAATCTGTGTTTTTGAGCTCAGTGGTTGAAACAGGAGCCAGAGAAACCTGTCATTACTGAGTCTGAACCAAGATCTGTCATTTACTCTGTTTGATCCACTGCAGACGACACCTACAGAGGAGCAGAGCAGACAGACGACACAAACTACAGGAGAGGAGCAGACGCACAAGACTACAGAGAGGAGCAGACGACACAATACAGAGGAGAGAGACACAAAGACGACACAAACTACAGGAGAGGGAGCAGACGACACAAACTACAGAGGGAGCAGAACGACACACAAACTACAGGAGAGGAGCAGACGACACAAACTACAGAGAGGAGCAGACGACACAACTACAGAAGAGGAGCAGAGACTGAGCAAACTACAAGAGAGGCAGACGACAAACTACAAACTACAGGAGAGGGGCAGACAGCACAAACTACAGGAGAGGGGCAGAACAACACAAACTACAGAGAGGAGCAGACGACACAAACTACAGAGAGGCGCAGACGACACAAGCTACAGAGAGGGGCAGACGACACAAACTACAGGAGAGGAGCAGACGACACAAACTACAGGAGAGACAGACGACACAAGCTACAGAGAGGCGCAGACGACACAAAGCTACACGAGGACAGACGACAAACTACAGAGAGGAGCAGACGACACAAACTACAGAGAGGAGAGACGAACAAGCAGAGAGGCGAAGACGACAAACTACAGAGAGGAGCAGACGACACAAACTACAGACGACACAAACTACAGCACACAAAACTACAGAGAGGAGCAGACGACACAAACTACAGAGAGGAGCAGACGACACAAACTACAGGAGAGGAGCAGACGACACAAACTACAGGAGAGGAGCAGACGACACAAACTACAGAGAGGGAGCAGACGACCACAAACTACAGAGAGGAGCAGACGACACAAACTACAGGAGGAGCAGACGACACAAACTACAGGAGAGGAGCAGACGACACAAAACTACAGGAGAGGAGAGCAGACGACACAAACTACAGAGAGGAGCAGACGACACAAACTACAGAGAGGAGCAGACGACACAAACTACAGAGAGGAGCAGACGACACAAACTACAGAGAGGGGCAGACGGCACAAACTACAGGAGAGGGGCAGACAACACAAACTACAGGAGAGGAGCAGACGACACAAACTACAGAGAGGCGCAGACGACACAAGCTACAGGAGAGGGGCAGACGACACAAACTACAGGAGAGGAGCAGACGACACAAACTACAGGAGAGGAGCAGAAGACACAAGCTACAGAGGCGCAGACGACACAAGCTACACGAGAGCAGACGACACAAACTACAGAGAGGAGCAGACGACACAAACTACAGAGAGGAGCAGACGACACAAGCTACAGAGAGGCGAAGACGACAAAGCTACAGAGAGGAGCAGACGACACAAACTACAGATAGGCGCAGACGACACAAACTACAGATAGGGCGACGAACAAATACAGAGAGGAGCGACGACACAAACTACAGAGAGCGCAGACGACACAAATACAGAGAGGAGCAGACGACACAAACTACAGGAGAGAGGAGCAGACGACACAAACTACAGGAGAGAGGAGCAGACGACACAAAACTACAGCAGAGAGGAGACGACACAACACAGAGAGAGGACAGACGACAAACTACAGGAGAGGAGCAGACGACACAAACTACAGAGAGGAGCAGACGATACAAACTACAGAGAGGAGCAGACGACACAAGCTTACAGAGAGGCGAAGACGACACAAGCTACAGAGAGGCGCAGACGACACAAAAATACAGAGAGGAGCAGACGACAAACTACAGAGAGGAGCAGACGACACAAACTACAGATAGGCGCAGACGACACAAAACTACAGAGAGGCCAGACGACACAAACTACAGAGAGGCGCAGACGACACAAACTACAGAGGAGCAGACAACACAAACTACAGGAGAGGGAGCAGACGACACAAACTACAGAGAGAGGAGCAGACGACACAAACTACAGCAGAGAGGAGCAGACGACACAAACTACAGGAGAGGAGCAGACGACACAAACTACAGGAGAGAGAAGCAGACGACACAAACTACAGGAGAGAGAAGCAGACGACACAAACTACAGCAGAGGAGCAGACGACACAAACTACAGCAGAGAGGAGAAGACGACACAAACTACAGGAGAGGAGCAGACGACAAAACTACAGAGAGGCGCAGACGACACAAGCTACAGAGAGGCGCAGACGACATAAGCTACAGAGAGGAGAGACGACACAACTACAGAGAGGCGCAGACGACACAAACTACAGAGAGGAGCAGACGACACAAACACAGAGAGAGCAGACGACACAAACTACAGAGAGGAGCAGACGACACAAACTAGCAGAGGAGCAGACGACACAAACTACAGCAGAGAGGAGCAGACGACACAAACTACAGCAGAGAGGAGCAGACGACACAAACTACAGCAGAGAGAGAGGAGCAGACACACAAACTACAGGAGAGAGAGCAGACGACACAAACTACAGCAGAGAGGAGCAGACGACGCAACTCAGCCAGAGAGGACAGACGACACAAAACTCCAGCAGCAGATGTGCTTGCTGTGACCTGCTCTTCAGTCCCAGTGAACTCCAGACTTTACTCACTGTCCAGAGTGTCCTCCACCAGCTCCTCCTCAGGGTCAATGGCCTCGTCAAACTCTCCCACCTCCACCTGCACCGGGTTAGCGCCCACCTCAGGCTCCTGCACACGGCAGGAAAGACACACGTTAGAACAGTCTAGAACAGTGTTCTAGAACAGTGTTCTAAACACAAGTTAGAACAGTCTAGACAGTGTTCTAGAACAGTGTTCTAAACACAAGTTAGAACAGTCTAGAACAGTGTTCTAGATCAGTGTTCTGAACACAAGTTAGAACAGTCTAGAACAGTGTTACTCAGAGCCCATTGGCTGATTTCAGTCAATGGGCTCTGACCACAACAGCACGTGGCGAGCTCAGTGGTTCAGTCCTGGTTTTGGACCTGGTTTCAGTCCTGGTTTGGACCGGGTTTAGTCCTGGTTTAGACCTGGTTCAATCCTGGTTTGGACCTGGTTTAGACCTGGTTTTGTTTGTTTGTTACAAAAGACAGTGAAACAAGAACACAAAAGAAGTCAATGCTTTGTTTTCAAGCAGAAATGTTGCTTCATATTTTGATTTTTTTGTCAGTCTTTTTATTCAATACTTTTTACTTGTTGACTTTTTTCCTAAATTGTTTTTGCTTTAAAACGTCGCTGGCAGTTCTCATTAAAAAGACTTGTTCTATATGAAGTCTTATTCAGGTCTGGGTTTTGCTTATTCAGGTTGGGTTTGAGTCCGTCTTATTCAGGTCTGGGTTTGAGTCCGTCTTATTCAGGTCTGGGTTTGAGTCGTCTTATTCAGGTCTGGGTTTGAGTCGTCTTCAGGTCTGGGTTTGAGTCCGTCTTATTCAGGTCTGGGTTTGAGTCCGTCTTATTCGGTCTGGGTTTGAGTCCGTCTTATTCCGGTCTGGGTTTGAGTCCGTCTTATTCGGTCTGGGTTGAGTCCGTCTTATTCAGGTCTGGGTTTGAGTCCGTCTTATTCAGGTCTGGGTTTGAGACACGAATGACGTTCTCTCCAAGCCTCCTGAGTCCTTCAGACCTTCTCGTCCTGTTCCCTTGTTTACGTCCCGCCTCCGTGTCCAAGCCTCAGGTCTATTTTCGGCCGTTTCCAGACACTTAACGCTGCGGTTTCCTAAAGTCCGTCGTCAGCTCTGAGGCAGTTCCTCCCTGAAGAATAATAAGTCCGAGAGCGACCGCAGCTCAGTCCACATCTGCTCCAGAACCAGGATCGAATTAGAACTGTGGGACTCTGGACTCTAGGGACCAGTGGAACTCCACATCACACCAAAGGGATGTTTATACTGTAGTTTCTGAAGTTAGGACCTGTTTGGACCTGGTTTGGACCTGGTTTGGACCTGGTTTGGACCTGGTTTTGGACCTGGTCTCAAGTTAGCTCCCATTTCACTCAGTTTGTCTTGTTTGGTTCTGGTTTTGTTATTATTTTTTCTCCTGGTTTAGTCCTGTTTTAGTCCTGTTTTAGTTCTGGTTTGGTCCAATACTTTGGCCCTGGTGTAGTCCTGGTCTGGTCCTGGTGTAGTCCTGGTGTGGTCTCTTTAGTCCTGGTTTAGTCCAATATTTTTTAGCCCTGGTTTAGTCCTGGTGTAGTCCTGGTTTAGTCCTGGTGTAGTCCTGGTTTAGTCCTGGTTTAGTCCTGGTGTAGTCCTGGTTTAGTCCTGGTTTAGTCCTGGTGTAGTCCTGTAGTCCTGGTTTAGTCCTGGTTTAGTCTGGTTTAGTCTGGTTAGTCGGGTGTAGTCCTGGTTCAGTCCGGGTTTTCCTTTAGCGGTTGGTGTGGGTGTTAGACCCAGTAACCACATCGACCACACAAATCACAGTTTGATAAAATCCGATCCAAAACAGGTCTGACCTCACCAGGACTCATCCTCCACCAGGACCTCCTCTGGGACTGGTTCCTCCACGATCACCTCCTCCTCCATCTGAAAAGAGGGGATGAAGGGCAGAAGGTCTTGGGACTGGCACTAAACTGGTTCTTGTTGGGGTTCAAATAGTTAGTAGAGTTCGAGAGTTAGAGAGAAAGAGGCGCAGAAGAGACTGAGGGTGAAGAGAAAAAGACATGATGAAAGAGAGGAGGAAGAGGGGGGAGAGAGGAGGAAGAGGAGGGAGAGAGGAGGAGAGAGGAGGGGAGAGGAGGAAGATGAGGAAGAGGAGAGCGAGGAGAGAGGAGGTGAAAGGGAGGGTGGGGAAGGAAAGAGGGAGGGGAAAAGAGGAGTGAGAAGAGAGAAAAATAACAGAGAAAATGAGGAAGAGGAGGGAGAGAGGAGGGAGAGAGGAGAGAGGAGGGAGTGAGAGAGAGGGAGAGGGAGAGAAGAGGAGGAGGAGGAGAGGAGGAAGAGGAGAGAGGAGGGAGAGGAGCGAGAGGGAGAGGGGGAGGAGGGAGAGGAGGGAGGAGAGAGAGGAGGGAGATGAGAGAGAGAGGAGGGGGGAGAGGAGGAGAGAGGAAGAGGAGGAGAGGAAGAGGAGAGAGGAAGAGGAGAGAGGAAGAGGAGCGAGTGGGTGGGATTTGTCGAAAGCGGAGGCAGAGACTGAGAAGAACAGAAGTGTAACTCACTGGAGCGGCAGAGCCTGAGAGGCCAAGCCAGGACCAGGACGAGCCACAGCCTCATCTTCAAAGTCTGAGGACAAACACACGACACAGAAGGTCAGATGATCCCAGGAAGGAGCTCACCGCGTGTCGCCCCTGGAGACGGCCCCGGAGACGGCCCCCAGAGACGGCCCCCGAGACGGCCCCCGGGACGGCCCCCGACGAAAGCTCCAGACCAAAGGGAGGCTTCACTTCAGGACCAGACTGTGATGGCGTCAGGAGCCTTATTTTACCCAACAGCAGTGACACTTTGGACTTATTTTCAAGCGTCTCGGACTTGTTCTGGTTCAGTTCTGGGCCGGTCCAGGTTTAGGGTCGAGTCCAGACCCGGTTTTGAGGCGGTGATGAGAAAGTTTGTGCCTAAACACACAAATATGAGGATTTCTCTTTCCCACTCCCTCCTCTGTCTCCTCCTTCTCTCCTCCTCTCTCTCTCTCCTCTCTCTCCTCTCTCTCTCTCTCCCTCTCTCGTTCCTCTCTCTCTCTCTCTCTCTCTCTCTCCCTCTCCCCTCTCTCTCTCCTCTCTCTCCTCTCTCCTCTCTCTCCTCTCTCCTCCTCTCTCCTCCTCTCTCCTCCTCTCTCCTCCTCTCTCCTCCTCTCTCCTCTTCTCTCCTCCTCTACTCCTCCTCCTCTCCTCTCCTCTCCTCTCTCCTCCTCTCTCCTCCTCTCCTCTCTCTCCTCTTCTCTCTCTCTCTCCTCCTCTCCCCTCCTCTCCTCCCTCTCATCCTCCTCTTCTCTCTCTCCTCTCCTCCTCTCCTCTCTCCTCTCTCCTCCTCCTCTCCTCCTCCCTCTCTCTCCTCCTCTCCTCCTCCTCCCTCCTCTCTCCTCCTCTCTCCTCCTCTTCCTCCTCCTCCTCCTCCTCCTCTCCCTCTCTCCTCCTCTCTCTCCCTCCCTCTCTCCTCTCCTCTCTCCTCCTCCTCCTCCTCCTCCTCTCTCCTCCTCTCCCTCTCTCCTCCTCTCTCCTCCTCTCCTCCTCTCCTCCTCTCTCTCCTCTCTCCTCCTCTCTCTCCTCCTCTCTCTCCTCCTCTCTCTCCTCTCTCCCTCCTCCTCTCCTCCTCTCTCTCCTCTCCTCCTCTCTCCTCCTCTCTCCTCCTCCTCCCTCTCCTCTCCTCCTCTCTCCTCCTCTCTCCTCCTCCTCTCTCCTCTCCTCCTCCTCTCCCTCCTCTCTCCTCCTCTCTCCTCCTCTCCCTCTCTCTCCTCCTCTCTCCTCCTCTCCTCTCTCCTCCTCTCTCTCTCCTCTCCCTCCTCTCTCCTCCTCTCTCCGTCGCTGTAACTTCCCTCTCTTTCCCCGGGACGTTCTCCAGTTTCTCAAACAAACCGCTCTTTGTGTCCTTTGTCCAGAACTATTCGGGCCGGACTTGGCTCTGGTTTTCGTACTGTCCCTGAACGTCCCGCTGGAAATGAGACGACTTTAAGTTAAATGTGCATTCTACAAGAGTTTGGTGAAATGTTTCTGAAGATTAAAGCTCGTAAGAAGTCTGTTTCTCATAAAGAAATAAGAATTAAAGGCAAAATTTAGGACTAAAAACAACAAATACAAGATCAACTCAAATGTGACTAAAACGGGAAAAATACAAGAAGAAATCAGGACTAGTCAAAGATTTAACTACACAAAAGGACTAAACCAGGTCAAGACTGGGACAAAAGTAGAACTAAACCTGGACTAAACCTGGATTTAACTAAACCCGGACTAAACCTGGACTACACAAGAATAGAACTAAACCTGGATTAAACCTGGATTTAACTAAACCAGGACTAAACCATGTCATTATAGTTTATCGTAGTTAAACTAAAAAACATTTTCTGTTTATCATAGATTTTTAAATAATTGTTTGACTAAATCTTGAGTAAAGTGTCTGTTCTGGACCAAACCAAGACTAATCCGGGACTAAACCAGAACTAAACCTGGTCTAAATCAAAGAATGACGGACCGACAAATAAAGCGAAACAAGTTCACGAAAGCTTCAAATTAAACCGCAAACTAAACATGACGGAAATGTGATTGTATCTGCCCCAAAAGTAAAAAAGTACATCACATTTCCATATTTGGACCGTCACGACCAGAAATAAAGCTTCAAGTCTGAAATATTCAAATTAAAACAAACGGAACACGATTTATATTTCAGATTTGACTCGACTTTTTTTACCCGTTCGTCCCCCCGTTTTGAACCGTTTTGAACCGTTTATCATCGCACTTCCTGGTTGGACATGAGCAGCAAACGTGACACGGGCAGAGGTTAATTCCGCAGCTGTTACCATGGCAACCAGACTGTAAACAAGAGGCAATAAATTGGCACGACAGTTCTGATCTGACGCACAATATTATCTATGTCGAACGATGGTTTAAAATGTCAGAAAAGTGTGTCAGTTAAAAGCGTCGACTGTCTCTGTGTCGCACGCTGATGACATCACAGAGGGATTCCGCTCAGGAGAACCTTCAGACGGACTTTAATACTACTTTTTTTTGGGCTACTATTAACTTTTTTGGGTGATATATTTAGATTTGAGAAGATTTACACTTCTTATTGCGCGTTTCAGCCCCTCCAAAACGTTCCTGTGCCTTTAAGATATGGCT
>BJKM01001062.1:0-110866 GCA_015082035.1 Chaenogobius annularis | reverse complement strand
TGAGTCCATCCTCACCTCCTCACATCACCGTGTGTTACGCTGGAGCCACTGCCAGGGACAAACAGGAGGACTTTACAGCGCATTGGAATGGTGTATTTGAATCAGATCAGAATCAAATCAGAAAGGAGTTTATCCATTGTCAATGAACAAAAATTCCAAAAAACATAGGAACTTGTCTCGGCCTTAAGGTGCAACATAAAAACACTGAGTAATAATAAAACAACATATATTCAATCAAAAAAGGGCATGCATTAGGAAACAATTTAAAAATTACTATACAATAAAAATAAAAATAGGCATTTCTATGTACACAAGTTTACAGTTATGTTTTAAAGTTGATAGTGCAGAAAGTGACAGTGCAGTGAGTGGTTGAATATTGCAGTTAATTAAAGTGACAGGTGTTTTGAAGTGTTCATGAGTCCAACAGCAGAGGGAAAGAAACTATTCTTGTGGCGGGAGGTTCTGGTCCGGATGGACCGTAGCCTCCTGCCTGAGGGGAGTGGTTCAAACAGACCATGTCCAGGGTGAGAAGGGTCAGCTGTGATCCGACCTGCTCGTCCCAGAGCCCTGGAGACGTACAGGTCCTGCAGAGATGGAAGTCTGCAGCCGATCACCTTCTCAGCAGAGCGCACAATGCGCTGTAGTCTCTGTTTGTCCCTGGCTGTGGCTCCAGCGTACCACACGGTGATGGAGGAGGTGAGGATGGACTCAATGATGGCCGTGTAGAACTGCACCATCATCTGCACTGGCAGCTTGGCTTTCCTCAGCTGCCGCAGAAAGTACATCCTCTGCTGGGCCTTCTTGATGAGGGAGCTGATGGAGGGCTCCCACTTGAGGTCCTGGGTGATGGTGGTGCCCAGGAAGCGGAAGGAGTCCACGGTGGTGATGGGGGAGTCTGTCATGATGAGGGGGGGGGGGCTGTGGCTTTCCTGAAGTCCACGATCATCTCCACTGTCTTCTGGGCGTTGAACTCCAGATTGTTACCGCTGCACCAGGACACCAGCCGGTCCACCTCCCTCCTGTAGACAGACTCATCCCGTCCGAGATGAGCCCGATGAGGGTGGTGTCGTCCGCAAAACTTGATGAGTTTTACGGAGTCGTGGCTGGAGGTGCAGCAGTTTGTGTACAGGGAGAAGAGCAGAGGAGGAAAGTACACAGCCCTGTGGAGCTCCTGTGCTGATAGTCCGAGTGTCTGAGACATTCTTTCCCCAGCCGCACGCACTGCCTCCGATCCGTCAGGAAGTCAGTGATCCACCTGCAGGTGGAGTCAGGCACGTTGAGCTGGGAGAGCTTGTCCTGGAGCAGAGCAGGGAGGATGGTGTTGAACGCAGAGCTGAAGTCCACAAACAGGATCCTGGCGTAGGTTCCCGGGGAGTCCAGATGCTGCAGGATGAAGTGGAGTGCCAGGTTGATGGTGTCGTCCACAGACCTGTTGGCTCTGTAGGCGAACTGCAGGGGGTCCCAGCAGGTGGTCCAGCAGGGGGTCCAGCAGGAGAGGGTGAAGGACTTGAGGTGGGCAGGACCAGGCGTTTCAAATGACTTCATGACTACAGACGTCAGCGCCACAGGCCTGTAGTCATTAAGTCCAGTGATCCGGGGCTTCTTGGGGACAGGGACAATGATGGCAGACTTGAAGCAGGCTGGGACATGGCATGACCCCAGGGAGGTGTTAAAAATGTCTGTGAAGACGGGGGTCTGCTCTCCTGCGCAATGTCTTAATGTAGCGGCAGAGACGCCGTCTGGTCCAGCAGCTTTTCGGGGTTGGATTTCCGAAATAGCCTGTGAACATCCTGTTCCTGAACTGAGAGGGTGGTGGGGGAGGTGGGGGGACCAGGTTTGGGTTGGCGGAGGTGGCCACCGTGGGGGAGGGGGTGGTCACATCAAACCTGGAGTAGAAGGTGTTAAGTTGCTCAGCCAGTTTTCGATTGTCTGCAGCAGGGGGGGCTCGGGGGGCTTGTGGTTGGTGAGGAGCCGGAGCCCCCTCCACACACGGAGGCGGGGTTGTTGTCAGAGAACTGCTGCTTCAGACGCGTATTGTACTGTGATCTCGCTCGAGAAACCTCTTTGCTAAATCCATACTTTGCGTCTTTGTAGCGCCCCCTCAGGCAGGAGGCCACTCCCCTCAGCAGGAGGCCACTCCCCTCAGGGCAGGAGGCTACGGTCCATCCAGATCAGAACCTCCCGCCACAAGAACAGTTTCTTGCCCTCTGGCGTTGGACTCATGAAACACTTCTAAACACCTGTCACTTTAACTGCACTCTTCATCACTCACTGTCACTTCTTGCACTCAAAACTGTAAAATCTAACTGTAACTTTCTTGTGTACATAGAAATGCCTATTTTTATTTTTATTGTATAGTAATTTTAAATGCATGGCCCTTTTTGATTGAATATATGTTTGTTTTATTATTGCTCAGTGTTTTATGGTTGCACCTTAAGGCTGAGACAAGTTCCTACGTTTGTGAATTTTGTTTCATTGACAATGGCAATAAACTCTTTCTGATTCTGATTCTGATTTCTTAGGGACAATGGTGTCGAAGAACATTCAAAACACTAGATGTAACAGAGTTTTTCTGTTAATCATTTCCATAAAACAGTTTTCCCGTGCTGTCATTTAATGTGTCTAACTCCCGCGACAACTGCAGGACCAGCTGGAGGTTTGGGAAAAACAAACAGGTCAAAGAAGACACAGAAAATGATCAGACAAGAGCAACATTTCGACCACATTGACGTTTGAAATATTAACCCCTTTTGTAATTAGAAGATCTGAGAGTGCTGGCCCTCTGCTGTGGGTGGGGCCCACTCTGCTGAGGGTGAGGCCACTCACGCGCTGAGTAAGACCGAAAGTTTCAAGGACAGCATGAAGCTCTTTAGCGTTTCTGTCACAGATATTATCCACATGAACATTGAAATCCACCCGTTATGACCAAACCATCAAAGTCTGTGCATACGACTGAAACATCTCAGTAAAATCATCAATAAAACTTTGGCAGTGCTGAGGAGGCTTGTATAAACAATGAAGAGAATGGATGGAGACTGTTTTAGCTCCATTTTACACTTGACGACAAAAGAGCCAGAATGGAGGGCGAGAGAGAGTGTTTTACCTAAAAAAGCCGAGACGGTCGAGGCATAATCCCCGAACACACATCGCTCTGGAGCCGTCGCTCCAGTGTCACTGAAACACACCGGGAGAAGTTTACGAGAGAAATGGAACATTGGAGAGTTGGAGGAGCCAGGACCAGAGACAGGTGTAGTACACTGATGTAGGGCAGCAGGGGGTCCACATGTCTCAGGACGACAGCTGTGATATAAGAGAAGATAAACGCAGCAGACGTCCACACCGACCACGAGCAGCAGGAATAAGCACAGAGGCCCTGCTGCCACCAGAACATCCTGAAGAACACAGAACGAGACGTTAGTTACACCACCAAAACATCCTGGAAGAACACAGAGACGAGACGTTTAAAACCACCAGAACATCCTGAAGAACAGAAAGAGAGTTAAGCCACCAGAACATCCTGAAGAACACAGAGACGAACGTTAAACCACCAGAACATCCTGAAGAACACAAGACGAGACGTTTAAACCACCAGAACATTCCTGAAAACACAGAGACGAGACGTTAAACCACCAGAACATCCTGAAGAAACACAAGAGATGAGACGTTAAACCACCAGAACATTCCTGAAGAACACAAGAGAGACGTTAAACCCACCAGAACTCCTGAAGAACACAGAGACCGAGACGGTTAAACACCAGAACATTCTGGAAACAGAGAAGAGAAGTTTAAGCCACCAGAACATCCTGAAGAACACAGCAGACGAGACGTTTAAACCACACCAGAACATCCTGAAGAAGCCACAGAGACAGACTGGTTAAACCACAGAACATCCTGAAGAACCACAGAGACGAGACCGTTAAACCACCAGAAATCCTGAAGAACACCAGAGACGGGACGTTAAAGCCACCAGAACATCCTGAAGAACACAGACGAGAAGTTAAGCCACCAGAACATCCTGAAGAACACAGACGAGAAGTTAAGCCACCAGAACAACAAAAGACAGAACAGTTCCTCTAGCGCCCCTGTGCGTCTCCTCCCATGTCCTGCTTAGCTTCAGAGTGAAGTCGTGTGATCTTTCCTGAACGGTTTGAAAAGTTCTGTTTGGCTTACCTCAGAGAAACTTTATTATTACAGTACTTTTGTTTATGTTCAAATTGAAATTACTTACTGCAGGGGCTCTCGCTACGTACATACAGGGGCGGGGCCACCATCCGATTGGACCTGAGGAAAATAAACCGCCCCTAAAACCCAAAGTTTCAGCCCCATATATTTGACTTCAATACTACTTCAAATGGACAAGTCTGAAGCTTTCAAAACGCTGTGTTTCATTACAATCATGTTCACGAGAAATGAGTTTAATTGAGGAGGAGAGCAGGAGGAGGGAGCAGGAGGAGCAGGAAGGACGGGCAGCAAGAGAGGAAACAGGAGCAGCAGGAGGAGAGCCAGGAGGAGAAGCAGGAGCAGCCAGGAGGGAGCAGGAGGAGAAGGAGGAGGAGGAGCAGGAGGAGGAGGAGGAGCAGTGAGGAGGGGCAGCAAGCAGGCAGCAGGAAGAGGCAGCAGGAGGAGAGGGCAGCAGGAGGGAGGAGCAGCAGGAGGAGGAGCGAGCAGGAGGAGGAGCAGCAGAGTGAGGAGGAGCAGGAGGAGGAGGAGCAGCAGAGAGGAGGAGCAGGAGGAGGAGTAGCAGGAGGAGCAGCGGAAGGAGGAGCAGGAACAGCAGGAGGAGGAGCAGAGGAGGAGCAGAGCCAAGCAGGAGGAGGAGCAGGAGCAGCAGGAGAGGAGCAGAGGAGGAGCAGGAGGAGGAGGAGCAAGCAGGAGGAGGAGGAGGCAGGAAGCAGCAGGAGGAGCAGCAGGAGCGAGGCAGCAGGAGGAGCAGCGGAGTGAGGAGCAGAGCAGCCAGCAGGAGGAGCAGGAAGCAGCAGGAGAGCAGCTAGGAGGAGCAGCAGGAAGGAGAGCAGGAAGGAGCAGCAGAGGAGGACTGACGTCACTTCCGGGTAATTGTTTGCTATTTTGAGAGTCCCTCTCTCGCTTCTTTTTATTGTTAATCCTACGAATTATACAAATACTATTTTAGCTTCCTATACACCCAGTGAAAGTGTGTGATTTTCACCAGTGAAAGTGTGATTTTCACCAGTGAAAGTGTGATTTTCACCAGTAAAAGTGTAATTTTCACCAGTGAAAGTTCAACATGTGGTTGCTCCTTAAACAATCCGGAGGCCTTGTACAGCTCACTTTCGTTCAGTATTTTGTGGATTAAAAACCCCCCCAGGCTCTCTAGCCTCAGCCCGAGCTAGCTTAGCCGCGAGCGCCATGCGCTGAAACTTTTTTCCGCCTTTTACGTCTACAATAGGTTTGCCTCCCCTCAGCGATCACACGCCGCTGAATGGACTCCTGATACTCTGGGTAATTGGAAGTTCTATAGTCAGAGACGTGAAGCTACCAGCGTCAAAGTGTTAGATGTTTACCAGGGGCCAGAATGGGGACATCGAAGGAAACCTTAGGCTTTTAAAGCAGATACAGAGGTTTCCGCCGAATGCTGATTTTACAAGTAGGTGCGGTGTAGTGAATTGGCAAAGACGATGTCAGATTACCGTAATATTTTCTCTGGTCCCCCTTGCCCAATCGGTTCAATGCTGAACTGTACAGCCGCTGTTCAGCATTCAATCGCTGCGTTATCTACTTGGTGCCCTCAAAACAATGTAGTCTTTGTTGAAAATTGGAGTGCGTTTTGGGGAAAGCCCGGGCTCATACGCAGGATGGCATCCAATCCCCACTTCGGAGGTGCCATCCCTTTTAGTTCGGAATTGCCGGGCAGATGGAAATAGGCTGTTTTTACACGCTTGATTTATGTGAGCTTTGAATGAGAGCTCTTGTCGGTCCAATCAGACTCCAAGGTTTCTTCCAAGTGGAGCTGGAGGCCACACTGACGTGGTCGTGGGACCATCTGCTCAGATAAAGCGTCTCGTAGATGATTAGGGCCTAGTACGATGACCTCGGTTTTTTCAGGTTCAGAAGCAGATAATGAAGTTGTCCTCCAGGTTTTTATCTCCTTCACACAAGCACCAAGTCTGTTCTGCTTGATCGGTCTGATCAGGTTCATTGATAAATACAGCTGTTGTGTCATCTGCAGAGCAGTGGGAAGTGCATCTGATTCATGTGACCTCACGGCAGCATATTAAAGAGGAAACAGAATTGGACCGAGAAACTGACCCCTGTGGCACACCGTAGGTTACTTTAGAACAGGGTTGAGGAGCGCTAGTTTACGATGAACAAACTGGTACCTCTCCGATGTAGGTAGGATTTAAAGCAGCTGATGGCGGGGCCTCTGACACCTACATCACATTCTAACCTCTGCAGTGTTAGGGTTAAGGGTTGGGGTTAGGGTTGGGTGTTGTGTTAGGGGTTGGGTGTTGGTGTTAAGGGTTGGGTGTTGGTGTTAAGGGTTGCGGATGTCCTGGGGTTAGGGGTTAGGGGTTGGGTGTTCGGTGTTAGGGTTGGTGTTGGTTAGGGGTAAGGGTTGGTGTGTGTGTTAGGGGTTGGGGGTTGGGCGTTAGGGTTAAGGGATTGGGTGTTTGGGGTTAGGGTTTAGGTTAGAGGCTAATCTTAACTTTTGGTTCAGGTTCCTTGCGTTCTTAATTTTAACCTCTTCGAAACATAACGACAGCATGAGCCTGTTTCAGGCGTAGGACGCTAACGCCGTCGCAGCGCGGGAAAACGCTGAATAATGTCCATGACCATGTCAAATGGCGCTTACATTCCGGACCCTCATTGTTCCGACTCGGGAAAACAAAGACCAAAAACAAAATGACAAAGCTACATTTTTATCCGTAAACAAACATTTTTTGAAGCTTGAATCAAAACATGTTTCCACCAGACCATTGATTTATGGCTCAAAGCAACACTTGTCTTCAGGTTCTTTTCCAAAAACAACTGCTTTTTCAGTTTGGACCAGAACTCGTACCACCATAACCCGAAACCCTAAACCCAAGACCTTTAGAATCACAGATAAAGATTTTTCGACTTTTCCCATTGAACTCTGCACTGCCATCTGCTGTCAGAACAACATCACCAGGTTTCAGGTTTCTCGTGTCTCTCGTACAAAAGTGGGAGATACTCTTTGGTCCAAAACCATATCTGGTGAGGTGTTGGGACCTGACGCCACATCTCCTTGAGTATGAGTCCTCTTTCTGAAAACATCAGGCAAAACTGGGTCTGGTGATTTGGAGTCGATGATGTCGTGTGGATCATTAGACCACTCTCGTACTCGGTCTGTCGTAAGAAAATGGACTCCACAAAAACGCTTTTGTGACGCCTAAAATCACACCCTAGTTTCCTCGACAGTGAAAAACATGTCCCGAGCCCCCCGTCCTTAGGAACCCTCCTCCTGCAGGAGAAAACGACCAACCTTCAAGCTGAAGCCTTAGAGCTGAACCTCAAACTTTAGAGTCTTGAACCTTAGAGTGAACGTTAGAGCTGAAACCTCAGAGCTGAACCCTCAAGCGAACCTTAGAGCTGAGCTTAGAGCTGAACCTTAGAGCTTAACCTAGAGCTGAACTTTAAGCTGAACCTTAGAGCTGATCCTTGGAGGTGAAACCTTAGAGCTGAACCTTCAGAGTCTGAGCCTAGAGAGCTGACTCAGAAGCTGATCCTTGAGCTGGAACCTCAGAGCTGTCCTTTGAACTGAGCCTCAGAGCTGAACCTTAGAGCTGAACCTTTAGAGCAGAAACCTCAGAGCTGATCCTTGGAGCTGAGGCCTCAGAGCTGAACCTTAGAGCGGAACCTTAGAGCGAACCTTTAAGCTGAACCTTGGAGGCTGAACTCAGAGCGAACCTTAAGAGACTGAACCTTAGAAGCTGATCCTTGGAGCTGAGCCTCAGAGCTTTAACCTTAGAGCTGATCCTTGGGCAGCTGAACCTTGGAGCTGAACCTTAGAGCTGAGCCTCAGAGCTGAACCTTGGAGCTGAACCTTAGAGCTGAACCTCAGAGCTTAGACAAAAAGTAGCCTGGATGTGTTCTACACTTCATCTCTAAAGCAGTGAGGACATCTGCAGAGCTTCGTTCATGTTTCAAGATCATTTGTCATGAATCCAGATGCCCATGTATTTGTAATAGAAGTACTTGTCCAGTCACATGACCATCGAGAGTAGAACACATGGTTGTGTCTTTAGGAGAACCCCCTTAATCTCTTGCTGCAGCAGGCTGGCGCCCTAACATTACAAGTGTCGTAGAAAAATGGACTCCACAAAACGCTTTTGTGACGCCCTAAAAATCACACCCTCAGTTCCTCGACAGTGAAAAAACAATGTCCGAGCCCCCCCGTCCTTAGACCCTCCTCCTTGCAGGAGAGAACGACCAAACCTTCAAGCTGAGCCTTTAGAGCCTGAACCTCAGAAACTTTAGAGCTGAACCTTAGAGTATTGAACGTTAGAGCTGAACCTCAGAGGCTGAACCTCAGAGCTGAACCTTAGAGCTGAGCCTTAGAGCTGAACCTTAGAGCTGAACCTTAGAAGCTGAACTTTAGAGCTGAACCTTAGAGCTGCATCCTTGGAGCTGAACCTTAGAGCTGAACCTCAGAGCTGAGCCTTAGAGCTGAACCTCAGAGCTGATCCTTGGCAAGCTGAACCTCAGAGCTGATCCTTGGAACTGAAGCCTCAGAGGCTGAACCTTAGAGCTGAAACCTTAGAGGCTGAAACCTCAGAGGCTGATCCTTGGAGCTGAGCCTCAGAGCTGAACCTTAGAGCGGAACCTTAGAGCTGAACCTTAGAGCCTGAACCTTGGAGCTGAACCTTCAGAGCTGAACCTTAGAGCTGAACCTTAGAGCTGATCCTTGGAGCTGAGCCTCAGAGCTTAACCTTAGAGCTGAACCTTGGAGCTGAACCTTGGAGCTGAACCTTAGAGCTTGAGCCTCAGAGCTGAACCTTGGAACTGAAACCTTAGAGCTGAACCTCAGAGCTTAGACAAAAGTAGCCTGGATGTGTTCTACACTTCATCTCTAAAGCAGGAGGACATCTGGAGCTCTCGGTTCATGTTTCAAGAGTTTGTCATGAATCCAGATGCCCAGGTATTTGTAATAGAGTACTTGTCCAGTCACATGACCATCGAGAGTAGAACACATGGTTGTGTCTTTAGAGAACCCCTTGAATCTCTTGTGCAGCAGGTGGCGCTCTAACATACAAGTGGAGGCTACTAGCCGTTATAACATATACACGTACATGAATATTTTGTTTTTATTTTGGAGATGATGTTAGAAATGTGTGTAAAGTAAACACTTTCTCATTTTTAGTTTTATTTCAGCTGTTTTTGTATCATTTTGTACCATAAATGAACATTATATTATCACCATCAAAACAACATTCACCACATCATCTACGCTTGTTTCACCCGTATTTATCCAGATGATGCACGTGAAGCACTGAATCACACATAAGACAATTCATTACACCACGTGACCTCAGGAAGACCACCCCAAAGAGATCAAAGTGCAGTGCTTCTGATTGATTCAGGCGTTAGGGCGTGTCCACGGGGTCTTCAAGAAATCTTCCTCACAATGTTGTTTTTTATTTTATCTCCTGAAACGTTCGCGTTTACCATGAAGTTCTCAACGAATTCAGCAAAAGTCAGCAATTTAGCAAGTTAGCAATTTGACTTCAGGAGCCCCGCCCCCCAACTCTGCCAGGCTCAAAGCGTTTTTCGGGACAAACCGGCCCGAACGGTCCCAGCTATGGCACAAACCGGACTCGTTCTGCGGCTGTGGTCAATCAGAAAACATAAGAGCCGTAATTTACATTTAACATTAGAGCCTTTAAATTTGAACATTAGAGCCTTTTTACATTTGCCATTAGAGCTTTTACCATTTAACATTAGAGCCTTTACATTTGACATTAGAGCCTTTACATTTAAGCCATTATGATTAGTGGCTTTCATTTGACACTTCAAGCCTTTGTATTTGAAAATTAGAGCCTTTACATTTAACATTAGAGTCTTTCATTTGACATATTAGAGCCTTTATATTTGACATTAGAGCCTTTAATTTAACATTAGAGCCTTTCATTTGACATTAGAGCCTTTCATTTGACATTCAAGCCTTTATATTTGACATTAGAGCCTTTACGTTTGACATTTGAGCCTTTCATTTGACATTAGAGCCTTTACATTTGACATTAGAGCCTTTAATTTAACATTAGAGCCTTTCATTTGGACACATTAGAGCCTTTACATTTGACATATATAAGCCTTTACATTTGACATTAGAGCGCTTTAATTTAACATTAGAGCCTTTCATTTGACATTAGAGCCTTTCATTTGACATTAGAGCCTTTACATTTGACATTAGAGCCTTTTAATTTACATTAGAGCCTTTACATTGTAAATTAGAGCCTTTACATTTGACATTAGAGCCTTTCATTTGAGCATTACAGCCTTTAATTTAACATTAGAGCTTTTACATTGTAAATTAGAGCCTTTACATTTGACATTAGAGCCTTTCATTTGAACATTAGAGCCTTTACATTGTAAATTAGAGCCTTTACATTTGACATTAGAGCCTATTTCATTTGACATTAGAGCCTTTCATTTGAATTTAGAGCCTTTAACTTTGTAAATTAGAGCCTTTACATTTGACATTAGAGCCTTTCATTTGACATTAGAAGCCGTTTACATTGTTAGACATTAGAGCCTTTACATTTGACATTGAGCCTTTATTTGACATTAGAGCCTTTACATTGTAAAATTAGACTTGAGCCTATTAACATTTGACATTAGAGCCTTTAAATTTGACATTAGAGCCTTTCATTGGACATTAGAGCCTTTAATTTAACATTAGAGCCTTTACAATGTTAAATTAGAGACCTTTGCATTTGACATTAGAGCCTTTCATTTGACATTTAAGAGGCCTTTTACATTTGACATTAGAGCCTTTCATATTGACATTAGAGCCTTTAATTTAACATTAGAGCTTTTACATTGTAAATTAGAGCCTTTACATTTGACATTAGAGCCTTTGCATTTGACATTAGAGCCTTTACATTGTAAATTAGAGCCTCTACATTTGACATTAGAGCCTTTTTAAATTTGACATTAGAGCCTTTCATTGGACATTAGAGCCTTTAATTTAACATTAGAGGCCTTTACATTGTAAGTTAGAGCCTTTCATTTGACATTAGAGCCTTTACATTTTGACATTAGAGCCTTTAATTTAACATTAGAGCCTTTACATTGTAAATTAGAGCCTTTACATTTGACATTAGAGCCTTTCATTTGACATTAGAGCCTTTAATTTAACATTTAGAGCCTTTTACATTGTAAATTAGAGCCTTTACATTTGACATTAGAGCCTTTCATTTGACATTAGAGCCTTTACATTGTAAATTAGAGCCTTTACATTTGACATTAGAGCCTTTCATTTGACATTAGAGCCTTTACATTGTAAATTAGAGCCTTTACATTTGACATTAGAGCCTTTCATTTGACATTAGAGCCTTTACATTTGACATTAGAGCCTTTCATTTGACATTAGAGCCTTTCATTTGACATTAGAGCCTTGTATATTTAGAGATGTGAACTCCATCACAGTTCAGTGCACTCCAGCGTCGTGTCATCTGCGTGCTGATCCTGCAGTGAAGAAGAAGACAGTGTAAGGGAGTGACCACCAGATGGCGCACTTGTGCTTTGTTCCCATGAAGAGGCCGTAATCACGTGGTTTTGGCCCGTTCGTGTCCCAGGTAACCATGACAACCTACCTGCTTCCATGTTATAAACGGACGTTAACTTTATTCCGAAGCGTCTGAGTAAATGTGGCCGCCTCATTCTGCACGTTCCTCAGTGCGAGAGGAGCGCCTCGTCTGGAGGAGCGTCCTCTCCACACCTCACACTGGCAGGAGACCACTGGGACCACTACAAGACCACTAAAAGACCACCGCTTCTATACTCTCTTGATCCTTGAGGGACATGATTGAGCTGCTGCAGTTTGAAACCTTCTAGATCTTGAAGCTGTTTTAAACTTGACCCTTAAAGAAGTGCAGCTGGACAGTTAAAGGGCAGAAGAAAAGGACTGTTCGATGTTGGCTTTTCTTGTAACCATGGAAACGGCTGACTGGCTACACACTTTTTACACCAAATGCAGAGAATGAGCGTGTCATCTGTGACTGAAACCAGAGGCAGAGGCCAGACTTCACCTGCTCCTCCTGGACTCCACCAGAGCTGAGGTGTGGCGGCCCTTCTGTCTGACCACAGTCTGCCCCGGGGCGGCTCTGGCGGTGAGGTGAAGGGAGGTCTCCTTCCTGCTCGACCTCTGAACTTCTCTCGGCTTCAGCTGAAGGATCCTCAGGACTTTCTGAAGCACAGATTTCATAGTTTTAATACAAATCTCACATTTCAAAACTCTGACAGTCCAAAAAGTGTCCACTTGGATTGAACTAAGCAAATCCAGTAGGTGGCGCCTCCTATTGGAGAATGGCCGCAGGTGATGATATTTCAGTATTTAAACTGAAGCTTCTCGTAAAAACATGACCAGAGACACGCCCTGTGCGGCTCTGCTACACAGAGACCGTAAAACATGTTATCAAAATTTTTCGATGCCCCTCAAGAGGACATCCCCCAAATTAGGTTGGTCGGGCGATCGCCCCAGGAGCAGTTTTTAAAGTGTGAAGTGTAAAAAATGTGGACATTTCAGCAATATTGCGATTTTCCCATTGGCATTGTAATGGAAAAATGTCTTTCAATCAATGTTGCAAATAATGTCATCTCTGTGTATCATATAACATGATCTTAGCTCCGCCCAATCGTGGGTCAAAACCTTGAGGGGCGTCCTCAATTGATTAGAGCTGATTTGATTGTAACAATGTGCGTACGTGTCGATGTATGTGACTGTCTATAAAAGGATGTTTACTGTCATGTTCTGGAGGGAGGAAGGGAGAACTGACCTTGTCAGGGAAAGTGTTTTATTTACTGTGCACGAGTAAATAAAGATCCACCTGTTGAGAACGACAAACTCTGTTTACCTCTCTATTTCTTTGTACTTTTCCACAGAAATGCCACAACAATTTGGCGTCACGAACAGGATTCGGAGTCCCATCTTTCCTGTTAAAAAGCAGGGTGAACCAGGGGCCCCAGAAAAGTGGCGGTTTACAAATGACTCGAAAGCAGTAAATGAAGCTGTGGAACCAGTTGCAGCTGTAGTACCTAATCCATACACTAGTTTATGTCAGATTCCTTCAGAGGCAAAATACTTTACAGTTGTGGATCTGGCTAATGCGTTTTTCTCTGTCCCGGTTCATCAGGATTCACAGTTTTGGTTTCGCATTTGAATGGACAGAGGAGGCGGAGACAACTGAGTTGAAAATGGCCTTACAGAAGCCACCAACTCTAGGGTCACCTGACCCGACCCGACCATTCACACAGACTGTAGACGAACGAAACGGCTGCATGAGCTCTGTTTTGCTTCAGTCGCACGGGGGCTCCCTGCGGGGGGCTCCCTGCGGGGGCTCCCTGCGGCGGGCTCCCTGCGGGGGCTCCCTGCGGGGGCTCCCTGCGGGGGCTCCCTCGGGGCTCCTGCGACCTGTCGCTTACTTTTCTGCTAAACTGGACCCAGTAGCAGTCGGGATGCCACGATGTTTACGTGCGGTCGCGGCAGCTGAAAAGGCGGTCCTGGCATCACGTGATCTAGTGGGTTCTGCTGAGCTCACACTGTTGGTACCACATGCTGTCTCTTGATTTTATTGGAACAGAAAATTCTCATCTTTCTGCTTCACGATGGCTTAGATATAACACTATTCTTCTTGAGTTGTCTAATGTCACCGTAAAACGGTGCACACAGCTTAACCCTGCCACACTCTTGCCCCTGCCACACTCTTGCCCACCCCTGATGAAGGGGACCCTCACTGTTGTATTTCCGCCATTGAACAGATGTGCACACCAAGACCGGATCTGAAAGAAGAGCCACTCATTAACCCTCTCATTTCTCTGCACAGACGGCTGAATTGGGGGCTCTGACCGCTGCGTGCAAACTGGCGAAGGGTCAGTCCGTCACAATTTTCACAGATTCTCGCTGTGCGTTTGGTGTTTGCCATGACTGGTCTGGGTTGTGGCGACACAGGAACCTTTTAAATCAGATGGTAAACCGATTCTGAACTCCACACAGGTTGCAGGGCTCCTGGAGGAGATCTTGTTGCCATCTGAGATTGCTGTATGTGCAAATGTCAAGCTCACACAAACCGAGATGACCAAATCTCACAGGGAAACAGCAGAGCAGGCTCCGCCCCCAAGGCCGCGTCTTATCTCTGCAGGCCAAAACAAAATGAATGTTTTGTGTCTCATAACACTTCTCTTGCAGAGTCCTTATCAGCCATGCAGGAGTTTGCCACGTCAGAGGAAATCTCTGTGTGGACTGAGGCTGGGGCTGTGAAGTGTGATGGCACATGGCTTGGACCAAATAAACCTTGCTTACCTAAACATTTTTTTTAGGCAGATGGCGTTGATCTCACATGGCCGTGACCATGCATCAAAAGGGGGGATGGTGACTGCTGTGCGTCAAAATTGGTTCACGAAAGGCTTTACAATTTATGGCCCAAAAGTTTTGTCAATCTTGTGCTATTTGTTTAAACAAACAATCCAGGTAGCGCAGAACAAGTCCCACAGGCAGCCCACCCACCCCACCACAATGTGTGGGCACATGCAGATGGATTTCATTGAACTAACTCCATGCGAGGGCAAGAAGTTCTGTCTGGTGTTTGTTGATGTTTGGTCCCGGTCTGTGGAAGCTTTTCCATCTAAACATGCTTCTAACAACGCAGTGGATCAAAGCTCTGATCACAGAGATTGTGCCACGCTGGGGCATTCCTGAAAACATGTCTAGTGACAATGGCAGCCATTTTGTAGCTAAGGTGGTGGAGGAGGCAGGTCAATTTCTGGGCATTGATCTCCGTAAACATACCTCTTATCATCCTGAATCATCAGGACTCGTCGAAAGGAGCAACGAGACGATCAAAACAAAACTGACTAAGATCTGTGAGCAAACAGGACTCTCCTGGGTCAAGGCGCTTCCACTCGCACTCATGTACATGCGTATGCGAGTACAGGCAAGATGTAAACATGAGTCCATTTGAAATTCTGTTTGCTCGCCCACCTAATACAGGCCTGAGCCCACCTAATACAGGCCTGAGCCCACCTAACCTAATATAGGCCTGAGCCCACCTAATATAGGCCTGAGCCCACCTAATATAGGCCTGAGCCCACCTAATATAGGCCTGAGCCCACCTAATATAGGGCCTGAGCCCACCTCGTGGGTCAAAACCTTGAGGGGTGTTCTCATTTTGATTAGAGCTGATTTGATTGTGACAATGTGCGTACGTATCGATGTATGTGACTGTCTATAAAAGGATGTTTACAGTCATTGTTCTGGGGTCAGGAAGGGAGAGCTGATCGTGTCAGGGAAAGTGTTTTATTTACTGTGCACGAGTAAATAAAGATCGAACTATTGAGAACGACAAACTCTGTTTACCTCTCTATTTCTTGGTACTTTTCCACAGAAATGCCACAACAGCATAACATTGGAAGTTTCATTCATCGCCACGGCGACGCCCTAAAGAATATGGCATGCGTCAGCATTTCTGTAAAAAAAAATTTCTTTCGCGACCATTTTCATTTTTTCACCATGAACAGGTCCAAGCTTCAATGGGAATTTAGAGGCCCCACCCATTTCTCCTGATATTTTACAAAACAGTTATTTTATAGAAAGATTCAAAAATAGTTCCTTCAGCTTGTTGTTTTTGAAGTTTCCAAGATCGTCATTTAGAACGTTCTGATCTCATCACGTCTGTGTTTGATGAAGAGCATTTTCTTCACTGTTTCCTGTCAAGTCGGATCATTCTTTTCTTGTAGCATTTTAAAACTCCCTTTTTGGCATGGTTTTCATCCATCTTCTTCCGCTTCATCCGGGGCCGGCTCGCGGGGGCAGCAGTCCAAGCAGGGACTCCCAGACTTCCCACTCCCCAGACACTTCCTCCAACTCCTCCAGGAGGATCCCGAGGCGTTCCCAGGCCAGCCGAGAGACATAGTCCCTCCAGCGTGTCCTGGGTCTTCCCCGGGGCCTCCTCCCGGTGGGACATGCCCAAAACACCAGGAGGCATCCGGAACAGATGCCCGAGCCACCTCAGCTGGAGGAGCAGCGGCTCTACTCGGAGCTCCTCCCGTGTGACTGAGCTCCTCCCCCTCTCTCTAAGGGACCAGCCCCCCTGAGGAGGAAACTCATTTCAACCGCTTGTATCCGCTACCTTGCCCTTTGGGTCATTCCCCAAAGCTCCTGACCAAAGGTGAGGGAGGAACGTAGACTGAGGTCAATTGAGAGCTTTGTCTTTGGACTCAGCTCCTTCTTCACCACAACAGTCCCAGCGATCCAACTGTCAATCTCACGCTCCATCCTTCCCTCACTCGTGAACAAGACCCCGAGATACTTGAACTCCTCCACTTGGGGCAGGGACCACCCACCCTCCCCGAGAGGGCCACATTTTTCCGGTTGAGAACCATGGCCTCAGATTTGGAGGTGCTGATTCTCATCCCAGACGCTTCACACTCGGCTCAAACCGTCCCAGTGCCTGTTGCAGGTCCAGGTTTGATGGAGCCATCAGAACAACATCATCTGCAAACAGCAGAGATGAGACCCTGTGGTCCCCAAACCGGACCCCCTCCGACCCTTGACTGCGCCAAGAAATTCTGTCCATAAAAACGATGAACAGAACCGGTGACAAAGAGCAGCCCTGAGGAGTCCCACACGCACTGGGAACAGATCTGACTTACTGCATTGACCACAGCTCCCCCTTTGGTCAGACAGGGACTGGACAGTCCTGAGCAAAGGGCCCCGGACCCTGTACTCCCGCAGCACCGCCCAAAGGGCACCCAGAGGGACACGGTCGAAAGCCTTCTCCAGATGTGACTGTGGCAAACTCCCATGACCCCTGGAGCCCCCGATGGAGAGTCTAGAGCTGGTCCAGAGTTCCATGACCAAAACCACTGGATCTGAGGATCCCTGGGATGGTTTTCCTCCAGCAGCTTTTGTTTTTCTTGCATTTTATTCAGCTTTTTTACCCTCTGTTTCCTTTTTTCGGAGGCTGTGGCTATAATATGTCCTCTCAGAAGTGTTTTAGAAGCATCCCAGAGGGTGGGCGGGGACGTTCCCCCATTTCCCTCCAGAGTGAAGTCTTAATGTTGATATGAAGACAGGTGCAGGGGAAGACAGGTGCAGGGGAAGACAGGTGCAGGGGAAGACAGGTAAAGGGGAAGACAGGTACAGGGGAAGACAGGTAAAGGGGAAGACAGGTACAGGGGAAGACAGGTACAGGGGGAAACAGGTTGAGGAGACAGGTGCAGGGGAAGACAGGTTGAGACGAGGGGGGGAGACAGGTACAAGGGAAGACAGGGCAGGGGAAGACAGGTGCAGGGGAAGACAGGTGCAGGGGAAGACAGGTGCGGAAGCAGGGGGAAGACAGGTGCAGGGGAAGACAGGTGCAGGGGAAGCAGGTCAGGGAAGACAGTGCAGGAAGACAGGTGCAGGGGAAGACAGGGCAGGGAAGACAGGTACAGGGAAGACATGCAGGGGAAGACAGGGCCAGGGGAAGACCAGGTACAGGGGAGACAAGTACAAGGGAAGACAGGTGCAGGGGAAGACAGGTGCAGGGGAAGACAGGTGCAGGGAAAGACAGGACTAGGGGAAGACAGGTGCAGGGGAAGAGACAGTACAGGGAAGACAGGTGCAGGGGAAGACAGGTGCAGAGGAAGGCTCCTGGTTCAAGTTCCACGTCTCCAATAGTTGTGCATAAATGTGTGGTTTTAGAGCATCAAATACAGCAGCATGTAAAACACCCCCCGCCCCCCCCAGACGTTGGTTAGGGTCAGCTCGGCGTGGTCCCTTTCCTTTTCCAGGTCTCGACCTCTCTTGCAGTGTCTCGCTCCTCGCTCGGCGTGTGAAAAGGAGATGTTCAGACTCCATACCAGAAGTGTCGCAGAAGCTGATTGAAACTCCGCCCATTGAATGTGTAAACAAAGCTAAAGGCGTTGCTAGGACACTTCTGTGTGAGTTCTGACCTCTGTAGAACAGGAGAACTGCTGTAGATGACCTGTGCAAACAGCAGGGGTCAGTGTGGAGAAACACATGAGGATAATTCTGCTGTTCACTTACTTTCCTGTAGGGGGAGTCACCTGCAACATGATGAAGCAGAATGAGGTTAGCATGTTAGCATGTTAGCATGTTTTTAGAACGTTGTTCATGACATGATTTTGAGCCAAACCTTCTTGGCTAAAGCAGTGTCATATTTTCTCCAGGATTGATCCATCAAGACTGAGGCCGTGAAGTGTTCTGCACTCACAGTGCTCCAGCGATGCACCAGCCCGCACAGGGAGAAGCGCCGACTCTGCACAGAGACCGGCTTTGGACCAGGTTTCTTTCATAGTATGTTCCATGAGACGTTTTAGCCGAGGCTAATTCTCAATGTTGGGTTTTTACAACAACAATAGAACAATGTGATAGAAAAGACTCATTTCTTTTAAACGGGTCAAAGGTCAAAGGTGGTTGCACATCTGACCTTCGAAGAAAAAGTCTTTGAGTTAGTTTGAAAAGGATCCAGTTTGACCTGGGACCTGAGCCCTGTGATAAGCCCCGGGGCCGGACCCTTTCCCAGAACAACCATGTGACCAGAAGAGCATGTTTGACCTGTGTGTGCAGCGTCTGGGACAGCTCCATCTCACTGAGCAGCTTCAGGACCAGGATCTGAGGAGGCTTCATCAGCTCACGTTTCTGAGGACAAACGGAGTGTTATTTGAAGCAGATCAAATGAAAGATTCATGTTTTAAAACTCACAGTTTGTGCGTTCGTGTGTTTGTCACATTCGATGCAGAAAAATGGAATCGTGATGTGTCGGCTGAAGGAACTTTGTGAAGCTCTCGCTCTGTGAACACAACACAGTCTGAAGCTTCACCGCGAGCTGCAGTCTGAAGCTTCACCGCAGAGCTGCAGTCTGAAGCTTCACCGCCCAGAGCTGCAGTCTGAAGCTTCACCCGCCGCAGAGCTGCAAGTCTGAAGCTTCACCCGCCCAGAGCTGCCAGTCTGAAGCTTCACCGCCGCAGAGCTGCAGTCTGAGGCTTCACCGCAGAGCTGCAGTCTGAAGCTTCACCGCGAGCTGCAGTCTGAAGCTTCACCGCCAGAGAGCTTGCCCAGTCTGAAGCTTCACCCCCGCAGAGCTGCAGTTTGAAGCTTCACCGCGAGCTGCAGTCTGAAGCTTCGCCGCAGAGCTGCAGTCTGAAGCTTCACCCGCCGCAGAGCTGCAGTCTGAAGCTTCACCCGCCGCAGAGCTGCAGTCTGAAGCTTCACGCGCAGAGCTGCAGTCTGAAGCTTCACCCGCCGCAGAGCTGCAGTCTGAGGCGGTTCACCGCAGAGCTGCAGTCTGAAGCTTCACCGCAGAGCTGCAGTCTGAAGCTTCACCGCAGAGCTGCAGTCTGAGGCTTCACCCACCGCAGAGCTGCAGTCTGAGCTTCACCGCAGAGCTGCAGTCTGAGCTTAACCGCAGGAACTGCATCTTGAGGCTTCACCGCCCAGAGCTGCAGTCTGAGGCTTCACCCAGAGCTGCAGTCTGAGGCTTCACCGGCAGAGCTTAGTCTGAGGCTTCACCCGCCAGAGCTGCAGTCTTGAGCTTCACCCGACGCAGAGCTGCAATCTGAGCTTCACCCGCCGCCAGAGCTGCAGTCTGAGGCTTCACCCGCCGCAGAGCTGCAGTCTGTCGCTTGAGCTTCACCGCAGAGCTGCAGTCTGAGGCTTCACCCGCCACAGAGCTGCAGTTCTGGAGCTTCACCCGCCGCAGAGCTGCAGTCTGAGGCTTTCACCGCAGAGCTGCAGTCTGAGGCTTCACCGCCAAGAGCGCAGTCTGCAGGTTCACCGCAGAGCTGCAGTTCTGAGGCTTTACTCACCACAGAAGCTGCAGTCTGAGGCAGTGTCAGCGCGTCAGGGTCCAGAACTGAGAGATCTCCTCCCTGATGGCGTCTCCTTTAGAACACTGCGTTATGTCAGTGTACTGTCCGTTGAAGGGCTGCAGGAGAGAGTGGGTTAAGGATCTTCTCTGACTGGTCCATGTTCCTCAGTGTTCCTCACCTCAGACACATTTGGACTGAGCGTCTTCAGCAGCAGCTCCAGGTACTCTGCTGCGTCACGCTGTCGGTGCGCTGAAACACAAACTGTCACTCTTTTTGTTTCGTCATTTTTCTGTTGACTTCCATCTGGACTCACCGTCTTTGATCTGCAGAGTTTGTCTGATCTTCTCGGTTTGAAGTAACACCACATTCATTTGATCATATATATCTTTTAGAACTTGTTCTGTGAAGTTTAACCGTGGACCATTTCTCTTCAAGGCCTCTTGGATCTCACGACTCATGGACAGAACCTGGAGAACACTGATGAGCGAATCAGCCCTTTTCGGACTGACTTCCCCTTTTGGTTTTTTTTCCCAAAACCTGCTGATGCCAGGTATCCTTGTCATCCGCTTCCAGAACCTGGAGGAGAAACAAGGGAGAAGGCTAGAGATTTAAGGAACTCTCCCCACTGACTCCCACAGCCTGGTCCTCCACCTCAGACTACAGAGGAGTAGTGACTGAGGACCGTCTTGAACCTACATCTGTGGACAGGAAAGGGTCTCAAACACATCCTCTCTATCTAACCCTTCTTTGTCCTGTTTCGTCTGTGGAGAAGACTCTGGAGGCTGCAGTGAAGGAGGAGTCACTCGCTCACTCTGACCGGCGCTCAGGTCAGTGGAGCGTCTGTAGACGAGGAGGTACGCAGTGGAAGACCTGAAGGACCAGAGCAACAGGACGCTGTAAAAAGCTCCACCCCTGTTTACTGTTGACCCATGCATTTCGTTACTTTAACAGCAACACTGCAGTTTTCCCTTCGATAAATAACGTACTTCTGTCCCGATGGAGCTCCACTCTGCAACACAAACATCGATTTATACTTGTTTGTTTTGTGACTTTGCTGAAGAAGTCCTTCACACTGACCTTCTCCACTGAGCTGCTGTTAAAGTGGAACCAGGACTGGTCCTGAGACTGTAATGTGGCTGTGTAGTGTCCTCCTCTGACACTGCCCCAATGATCCACCACTCCACACAGAGAGAACGACAAGTCCTAAACACAGACCAGACCTGAGACCAGACCAGGGGCCAGACCTGAGACTAGGGACTAGGGACCAGAACCAGACTAGAGACCATGAGACCTGAGACACCAATGAGGCCAGACCAGAGACCAGAGAGACCTAGAGACCAGAGAGACCAGAGAGACCTGAGAGACCACAGAGACCAGAGAAAAGAGACCAGAGACCAGACCAGAGACCGAGAAGACCTGAGACCTGAGACCTGAGACCTGAGAGAGACCAGAGACCAGAGACCAGAGACCAGAGAGAGAGAGAGACCAGAGACCTGAGAGACCTAGAGACCAGAGAGACCAGACCAGAGACCAGAGACCAGAGCCCGAGAGACCTGAGAGACCAAAGAGACCAGAGACCGAGACCAGAGACCAGAGACCAGAGACCAGAGACCCGAAGAACTGAGACCCGAGAGACCAAGAGACCGAGAGACCAGAGACCAGAGACCAGAGAGCCAGAGCAGATCTCTGTCCCTCACACAGATGTTAGACTGTTAGATTTGGGACCTTCTCTCACCTGAATGTGGAGGGTCTTTTCCTGCTCCACCTCACACTCAGACTTATAGTAGGCTCCAGTCCTGAGGTCGATGTCAAACCTCTTGAGTAGCAGAACCAGGATTTGAGGAGGTATGGTCAGCTCATACTCTGGAGGAGACAAAGGTCAGAGAAAGGTCTGAAAAGTGTGCCTTTAACCCTGTCACACTTACGCTCTGTGCCTTCGTTTTCCTCTGACACTGGTCACAGTAAAAATCGTCTGTGAGTGAAGTCCATGTGAACATCTTCTCAAAGTCCTTCCTCTGAGGAGACACAACAAGTCAATCTAAGATGGCGGTGCAGTGTTTATGTTGCTTTTGATGTTTGCTTTTTATGTTGCTTCTGAGACATTCTTCACCAGCCGTGCGTCAGCACAGGAGCTCCACAGGGCTCTGTACTTTCTCCTCTGCTCTTCTCCCTGTACACAAACTGCTGCACCTCCAGCCACAACAAGACCACCCTCATCGGGCTCATCTCAGACGAGGATGAGTCTGTCTACAGGAGGGAGGTGGTCCGGCTGGGTGTCCTGGTGCAGCGGTAACAACCTGGAGTTCAACGCTCAGAAGACAGTGGAGATGATCGTGGACTTCAGGAAAGTCACAGCCCCCCAGCCCCCCTCGTCATGACAGGACTCCCCCATCACCACCGTGGACTCCTTCCGCTTCCTGGGCACCACCAATCACCCAGGACCTCCAGTGGGAGCCCTCCATCAGCTCCCTCATCAAGAAGGCCCAGCAGAGGATGTACTTTCTGCAGCAGCTGAGGAAAGCCAAGCTTCAGTGCAGATGATGGTGCAGTTCTACACGGCCATCAGAGCGCTCTCTGCTGGAGCCACATCTACGGACAAACAGAGACTACAGCGCCCTCTGCTGGAGCCACAGCCAGGGACCAAACAGAGACTACAGCGCCCTCTGCTGGAGCCACAGCCAGGGACAAACAGAGACTACAGCGCATTGTGCGTTCTGCTGAGAAGGTGATCGGCTGCAGACTTCCATCTCTGCAGGACCCTCACGTCTCCAGGGCTCTGGGACGAGCAGGTCGGATCACAGCTGACCCTTCTCACCCTGGACATGGTCTGTTTGAACCACTCCCCTCAGGCAGGAGGCCACTCCCCTCAGGCAGGAGGCCACTCCCCTCAGGCAGGAGGCTACGGTCCATCCGGACCAGAACCTCCCGCCACAAGAATAGTTTCTTTCCCTCTGATGTTGGACTCATGAACACTTCTAAACACCTGCCACTTTAACTACACTCTTCATCACTCACTGTCACTTTCTGCACTACAACTTTAAACTTAACTGTAACTTTTGTGTACATAGCAATGCCTATTTTTATTTTTATTTTTATTTTATACTATAGTAATTTTAAATTGTCCCTTAATGCATGCCCTTTTGTTTGATTGAATATATATTGTTTTATTATTGCTCAGTGTTTTGTGTTGCACCTTAAGGCTGAGACAAGTTCCTATGTCTGTGAAGTTTGTTCATTGACAATGGAAATAAACCTTTCTGATTCTGATTCTGATTTTGTGCACAGCTTTGTGCTTTGTTCTGTCGAGTCTAAACATTGGAAATACATATCAATTAATCAGCGCTCCTGAGATGATCAAGCCACCCACCGACACTCTTGCTGACGCAGGCAAGAAGGACTGCCATGATCCACGTGCAGCTGAAGTCAGGCAGAGCTGAGAGAGTTTGTCCTGGAGCAGAGCTGGAGAGGTCACTGATCCTGGGTTTCTTGGGGACAGAAACGCAACTCAACATCTTCAAGCTGGCCCTGTCCCCTCACATACTGTGACCTACCTCTTGGTTTTTTGCTCCTGATTTAATGCGACAAACGTCACATTACATTATGCATATGTGCACTTTATGAATTGCACTAACACTTGCATCATAGTTGTGCTGATTGAGCCTACAATGAGATAGTCGCCCTGTTAGACAGCATTGGTTTCACTCAGAATGTAAGTAAACCGAGTCACAGTCACAAGCACACTCTGGATCTTGTCCTACCATATGGAATATAGATTAGTGACCTCATTGTCTTCCCTCAAAACCCTATATTGTCCGGAAAGATTATCCAGCCCCAGAGAAAAAATAAATCTCTAAAAGGATTTTTTTTAAAAAAGCATTTGAAAAAATCCATCTCAAAGGATTTTAATAGTATTTTTACAGCTTTAACGACACATCTGACGAGCCAGCACAGGCACGGCTATCGCTTTAGAATCTGAAAAAGGCAAGGCAAGTTTATTTGTAGAGCACAATTCGTACACAAGGCAATTCAAAGTGCTTCACACAACAGGAAAAAATGCATTAAAATCACAAAGACATGGCAGAAATCACAATCTTAGTTCAAGACATAAAAGAGAAGAGTGCAAAGAAACACTGCCAGAGTAGAACCTGAGGTATCTGTTCGGGACAGACTTTTTCTGTTTGTCACTTAAATAAGGAAAGGGGTCAAGGAAACAGATGGTATCCTGTTTGCTGTTTTATTAGTACTGGGTGGCTGGGGCCTAAAAGTCTGGTCAGCATAAGGAGAGGTCAAAGGGCAGGCCAAAGAAGGATCGGCCTTTTGTTTAAACAAGGTTGGCTTCAGCTATATAAAGACTCATGCAAAACTGAGAGATTCGGGGAGAACTCCATTTCTGGCACCGAGGAGCTCCCAGGCAATGTCGGCTTGTCTGTATTGTCTATGCTGTTTCTGTGAATAAACATCTTTTGAAAGACAGAAGCCAGTATCAGCGAGTTTTTCTTCTGCTACTCAACCCACCTCGACACAAACACACTTGAGAGAAACCACAAACCTGTCTCACATCCTCAGGAAGACTGTTCCAGATTTTAGCTGCATAAAACTGAAACGCAGATTCCCCATGTTTAGTCCTGACTCTGGCACCAGCAGGAGGCCGTTACAGTAGTCTAATCTACTAGAGACAAACGCATGGCATGATGATATAGTCTCTCCAGGTCTGGTTTAGACACTAGACTTTTGATTTTGGCTATGTTTTTTAGATGGTAAAAAGCTGCTGATGTTATTCGATTTGACGTTGGCGTTGGTTAAAATTCAAGTCTGAGTCCATTATTACCCCCCAGATTTCTATACTACTGATGTGTAGGTTTTAGAGCGAGACTCTGGAGGTGACTGTTAACACTTTCTCTTTGTTTCTGTGGGCCAAAGACGATGATTTCAGTCTTGTCAGAGTTCAGCTGGAGAAAGTTGTCTCCACAATACAATTCCAGTGTCATCCAGTGGTAAGAAGTCCGCCATTCTTACAAGAAAAGCTGCTACTTTCAACCTAAACCGGAGTGACTCTGTTGTTCCCAAAACTGTCTAAAGACCAGATTGTATCTTGGAACAAACTGGGTGCAAAGCTTAAACGATACAAAAATAATGTAACATCACCTAAAATACAGCTTACAAACAGATTTTTACCACTTTTAGAGACTGAAGTAAATCAACAAAGGAAAAATGTAAGGCACTCCTGAGATCATCAAGCCACCCACCAACACTTGCTGATGCGAGCTAGAAGACTATCACGCCCCAATTTGAGTCATTTAGCACATTTTTGGCCAAAAAGCAGCAGACATCTATCTCTGGAAACGAGAGACCTGTTTACGAGAAATGGCCCACACCTCTGTAGAGGTGGAGTGAGGGTGCTGACAGAGAACCTGCTCCACGCTCTGAGGCATTGGACTGGGCCTGGACAGGGTCCTCAGCAGATAGTTAGAGAAGAGAGGAATGAGAGAAGAATTCCTGCTCCATCAGCCAGAGACCGAGCCAATGTTTCAACATCAGCAGCACCACAACCACAGCCTCCACCAAGGGATTTATTTAGCAGCCGCTCCACCACCACCAGCAAAGGATTCAACTTCAGCTGCTCCACGATCACCTCCACTGCCTCCAGCGAAGGACTCATCTGCAGCAGCACCACAACAATCTTCACCACGGCTAGCGCAGGAGTCATTTCAGTTCTTTCCCACACAGTCCTCATCAAAGGCCTTGGACCCATCTGTGGCGGGCCTGGCAGTACCCCTGCCATCGCCCCTGCCCTCAGAGCAGCCCTGGATCCCCCCTGCAACATCTACTCCCACTACAGATTCCTCACTCTCCTTTCCATCTCCACCCTCACCCAGGGGTCTTCCCAGCCATCTTGAACATCTGATCAAATCAGGCATTAAGATGGCTCCACTCACGGCCTGATATAACAGAAACTGTGTCACCAACTCCTGCTACACCAACAAAAGCCCCCCCACCTATCCCCCCTCGCCTTTCACCTGGTATCTCCCATAGCTAGGATACACTGGGTCTCAGCGTTGCCGGACTTATAGTCATAATAAAAATCAAACCAACCCGGGCCCTGTGTGAAAACAGCCTCCCCTAGTGCTTTTTCTGTAGTAACATCACACAGATGGGAAAACAAAATGCGAGTCAGACTGCCCAATCTGAGAAATTTGATTTCATATTCCCTGTAAAAAGATAACGCCCAGTCTCACTGAAACTAGTCTGGAAACTTGCTGTGCTAATTGTCAAACCCTTATGTAACAAATCATTCTTAATTAATCATTCTATTTCTTCTTATAATCTTGATTTTATGTTTTTAACTGAAACATGGCTTGACAAAAACACAGGAAATTTAGTTCTAATAGAGTCTGCTCCACCCAACTTTATGTTTGAATCTGAAACACGAGAAAACAAAAAGGGAGGAGGTGTGTGTGCTTTTGTTAGAGATGAAATAGTTACCCACAGGTTGTCCTTTTGGGGTGTTTTCAACATTTGAGTACGTATCCTTTAAAATGGAGCTAAAACAGTCTCCATCCATTCTCCTCATTGTTTTATACAAGCCTCCTCAGCACTGCCAAAGTTTTATTGATGATTTTACTGAGATGCTTTCAGTCGTATGCACAGACTTTGATGGTTTGGTCATAACAGGTGGTTTTCAATGTTCATGTTGATAATATTTGTGACAGAAACGCTAAAGAGCTTCATGCTGTCCTTGAAAACTTTCGGTCTTACTCAGGACGTGAGTGGCCCCACCCACAGTAGAGTGGCCCCACCCACATCAGAGGGCACACTCTAGATCAGGGGTCACCAACCTTTTTGAGGCTGAGGGCTACTTCGTGGGGCACCAACTAGTATGGAGGGCACAGAACCCGTTTGCCACAAACTTCCTAAATAACAAAACTGCATGTATAACTAACATTATAATAATGATATTTAAATAGTAGTAGTTGTAAAATGACATATCTCACATATCAATAATAATTATCCACAATTACCAGTAATTTACACAGCAATAATAATCAGAAAAACATGTTTAAACATGAAATACTTATTTATGTTTATTTGCTCAAACATTTGAAAGTCAGGGGAAACACCTGCTGGTTTTGTAATGCAAATCATCACTTCTAACATTTTTAAGTCAAGGAAACAACACTATTTAACCTAAACAAGTTAATAATGCTTTCTGATACCTTTTTATATATATGTATATGTTGAAATATGAGTAGTGCTATTTTTGGTGGATGCCTCGCGGGCGCCATCAAGGGTTGCTCAGGCCGCATGTGCGCCCGCGGGGCACAGCGTCGGTGACCCCTGCTCTAGATCTTCTAATTACAAAGGGGGTTAATATTTCAAACGTCAATGTGGTCGATGGTGCTCTGTCCGAACGAAAATGTCGCAAGTCAAAGCTCCAAGTTCAAAAGTAGATTTACAGAGAGAAGTTGTACATGTACAACCTCATTTTATGTAGAACTAGGGAAGGATATTTTTCTGAAATAATTGGAAGCTGCAGTAAAAAACTCGTGTGTCCTGTTGCCACAGTAACAGATGAACAAACCCTCCAGCTCAGCTGCCGTTAGAACTCATTTCCACATCCAAGTGTAATGAGTTTGCATTATTCTTTAATGACAACGTTCAGGGCATTAAAAATGCTATCAATTCTACAACACATAAAAGAACCCTCAAACCACCTACACACTTAGAGCTGACTCACTTTGCACCTGTAACTGACAAAACTGTCCAGGAGATCATCACCAGCCTGAGGTCATCTACATGCTGCCTCCATGTGTGACCTCCAGATTTCTAAAGTCTGTGCTGAACAGTTTGTTAGCACCACTCACTCACATATTAACATGTCGCTTCAATCTGGAACATTCCCAATTTCTTTGAAAACTGCGGTCATAAAGCCTCTCCTAAAGAAGAGCAGTCTTGATGCTGCAGTACTGAGTCATTACTGGCCCATCTCTAATCTGCCATTTTGGGGCAAAGTCCTTGAAAAGGTTGTTTACCAACAGCTCACTGATTTCCTCTTAATAAACAACTCATTTGATGTTTTCAGGTTTTAGACCTCATCACAGCACTGAGACTGTGACGACCCCGCCCATGACGACCCCACCCATGACGACCCCGCACATGACGACCCCGCACGTGACGACCCCGCCCGTGACGACCCCGCACGTGACGACCCCGCCCGTGACGACCCCCGCACATGACGACCCCGCCCATGACGACCCCGCCCATGACGACCCCGCACGTGACGACCCCGCCCGTGACGACCCCGCCATGACGAACCCGCCCGTGACGACCCCGCCCGTGACGACCCGCCCATGACGACCCCGCCCATGACCTTTTGTTCATCCTGTTGGTCTCAGGCCAATGAGACCATCAAATCTCTCAAATCTCTTTATAACAAGGTTTAAAGGCAACTCACAAAAAAAGACTTCGTTATCACCATAGCAACATCCTTAGCAAATACAAAATGCTTAGTTTTGACCATTGTATTTTATTTTGAAATCTAAGAACTCTATTGATTGTTCTTAATAATGCTCTGATGAAACGACTCGATCGTCGCGCTCCACAGATCGTCTGCTTTCGCTCAATCGGCCTTTACGTTTTTAATTATCGGACAGCGGAATCAACTTCCAGGTCGTTTGAACATTTGAGCTGTATTTTCTATCCGTCTGAACTAATTTTGTAATTTTTAGAAATTGCTTTGTTTTGTCGTATATTTCCTGAGCTAATGCTGATAATGAAATGTAACGTGCTGTAATTGTGATGACATGTGTTTTTTTACTGTTGTTTTGTATTCACCTGCTGCAGAAAGGACAGATGCAGATGTTGTACATGGTCCTCACAAATAAAGACTAAATCAAACATAAAGAGTAATAATGGTGAAAACAACCAGACTATTTCACCCTTTTTTGTCCTGGGGTGGAACTCATTCTATTTCTTATATATTGATAATAATATTTCTTTTTGAAAATATAATCATATTCAGGAGAGGATTTGGGTTAGGATTAGGTGTATGTTTAGGACTCGTTTGTTTGGTTGAGATTAGGGTTAAGATTAGAGTTTTTTAGACAATATATTCTTTCACATTCAGGATAAAATTAGGATTAAGTTTAGAAACCATTAATTTAGTTAAGATTAGAGTTTTTGGGACATGAAATGCTGGTGACAACCCTGGACAAAATGTTGACCTTTTAGGGAGTCCCGATTTCTCCAGACCACGCCTTCCATGGAAGACCACACCCCCCTATACAATGTGCTGAAGACTCTATTGGATCATGTTATCTCTTGGCCATTACGTTCCTGAAACTTGAACTTGAAGAGGGCAGAAAAACACTGCACCTTCATGGACCTTCACCCACCACTGAGCTTCTGCTGGAGAGTGGCACCGGCAGAGTCCAGAACGGAGAAGACGTCTGAACTTTGTAATGACATGTTCCACACTGCGTTATGTCAGTGTACAGTCCACTGAAGGGCTGCAGGAGAGAGAGAGGGTTAAGGATCTTCTCTGACTGGTTCATGTTCCTCAGTGTTCCTCACCTCAGACACCGTTGGACTGAGCCTCGTCAATAGCAGCTCCAGGTACTCTGCTGCGTCACGCTGTCGGTGCTCTGAAACACAAATTGTTCACAAACTCATTGTTCTATTTCTTCTTTCTGAACATCTCCATGTGCACTCACCGTCATGAATCTGCAGATGTTCTCTGAGGATCTTGGTTTCACACACTCTCTCCTTCAGCTGGTCAAACTGAGTTTTTAGAACCATTGTCTGTGGCATTTGAAGGCTGTGCCAAAGCCTGGTGCACCTCTGGAGTCATGAACAGGACCTGCAGTACACTGTTCAGGTAACAGGTGGCGCCCTGGTTCTTCAGACCAAACGGGACTGGAGGACAAAAAGGATTTAGTTTCCTCAAACAGAAGCAGCTCTCCAGGGCTGTGCACATTGAGACTATTAAAACATCTGGAGTTGGACAAGTGGCCTGTCTGTGGTACTGCAGGGAAAAACCCTCTGCAGCAAAAGAAACATTTCCAGACCTGACTCCGGACCTGACCCCAGACCTGACCTCAAAGAGTGACCCCTAAACTGACCCCAGACCAGTTCAAAGCGACCTTCACTCAGTTGTGTTTCAGAAACAGAAGATCTCAGCCCTGCAGTCTGACCTGGGTCCACAGGTGAACAGAGATGTTCCTGAGCTCGGTCTGATGTTGTGATCTCTTCGACGCTCTCTTCACTTCTTCTGTAGAGCAGCAGGTGTATGGTGCCCCCCCTGTGGGACATGTTGCGTACTACACTGCGGGCTCCATGGAAGACGGGCACATCTTCCGTATATTTTGCCATCGGTGCTTCAACCTGCAAGAAACGCAGATGGATTTGAACCTGATCCGTGTTACAGGTGCGCTGTGTGTGGAAATGAGAGACTTTTAAAATGTCCCATGTTCTTTTATGTTTTATTTTTGTTTTGTCAATTTTGTATAAACAAATAGACGGAACAAAACAGACTGACCAGAGAGAATGAAATAAAAAAGGAAAAAAGAAACAGTAGATTTTTTCCTACAAAGGGTCTTCAGCAGGCTGGACTTGGACCTCCAAAGGGTTTTTAGTCTTTGCTCCAAATCCACAGAGATGTCGACAGGAGCATGTTCACTGAGGTCTGTGCTGGGCCTAAATCTTCCTCACTGACTTCAGATCTGTCTTTATTGAGAACAAAAAAGCACTCTATTCTGGAGTAGTGTATGTGGGTTAGTCAAATGGGTACACTGCCGTGCCCTAGGGTTCATCTCCTCCAGAGGTAAATAAGTTCTATATTCTTCATGAATGTACGGAACTTCTTATTTATTGTTCCTCCAGTGCCTCTTGAGGTCGACACGTGTAAATGTCACAGTTGAATCCTGATTCCAGTCCTCATTAACTAACCACACCCCCGCTGTATTTGTAAGTCCAATCTCCCACATTTGACACCTCGATGAGTAGATGTGTGTTGAGTCACAGATTTTAGGTACAAAGGGGCCACCAGGGGGCATAAAGTCTGATGTTAAAAACAAATAAATCATGTCATTAGTCTCATCAAATTAACAGAAGTGTGTATCACCATGTGACCACATGACCTCACATGCCCCACGCTGGTGGCTCCTCCTTCTGTACTGTTCAGTTCTCTGTGTTTTGCATCTTCCTTAAGAGTATCTGCTTCTCCTGATGTTCTGAGTGTGTTTGACCTTCAAAAGTGACAAATGTGGTGGAACTTTTTCCATTGTTGGCAAACCTCGTATGGAATATTTGTATTAACAAACCCTCCAGCTCAGCTGCCGTTAGAACTCATTTCCACGTCAGTGAACAGTTTGTTAGCACCACTCACTCACATAGTTAACATGTCGCTTCAACCTGGAACATTCCCAATGTCTTTGAAAACTGCGGTCATAAAGCCTCTCCTGAAGAAGAGCAGTCTTGATGCTGCAGTACTGGGGAGGAGGCCCACTCTGGAGGGGCTATGTCTCTCGGCTGGCCTAGGAACGCCTCGGGATCCTCCCTGAGGAGTTGGAGGAAGTGTCTGGGGATAAGGAAGTCTGGGAGTCCCTGCTTGGACTGCTGCCCCCGCGAGCCGGCCCCGGGTAAAGCGGAAGAAGATGGATGGATGGATTGGTTGTTTGATTGTACATTATTTTGTGATTTTATGCATTTAATTTGTGATTTGAATGCATTCTAATAATTTTAAAGTACCATTGTGGTACATGTACATTTTCATTGCTTCACACTGACCTTCTCCACTGAGCCGTCGTTAAACTGGAACCAGGACTGGTCCTGAGACTGTAATGTGGCTGTGTAGTGTCCTCCTCTGACACTGCCCCAGTGATCCACCACTCCACACAGAGAGAACGACAAGTCCTAAACACAGACCAGACCTGAGACCAGACCAGGGGCCAGACCTGAGACTAGGGACTAGGGATCAGAGACCAGACTAGAGACCATACCCCTAACACCATAGGCCAAGACCAGAGACCAGAGACCAGAAACCAGAGACCAGAGACCAGAGACCAGAGACCAGACCAGAGACCAGAGACCATACACCTAACACCAGAGACCAGAGACCAGACCAGAGACCCGACAGACCTGAGACCCGAGAGACCTGAGACCCGAGAGACCAGAGACCAGAGACCAGAGAGACCAGAGACCAGAGACCAGAGCCAGAGCAGATCTCTGTCCCTCACACAGATGTTAGACTGTTAGATTTGGGACCTTCTCTCACCTGAATGTGGAGGGTCTTTTCCTGCTCCACCTCACACTCAGACTTATAGTAGGCTCCAGTCCTGAGGTCGATGTCAAACCTCTTGAGTAGCAGAACCAGGATTTGAGGAGGCATGGTCAGCTCATACCTCTGGAGGAGACAAAGGTCAGAGAAAGGTCTGAAAAGTGTGCCTTTAACCCTGTCACACTTACGCTCTGTGCCTTCGTTTTCCTCTGACACTGGTCACAGTAAAAATCGTCTGTGAGTGAAGTCCATGTGAACATCTTCTCAAAGTCCTTCCTCTGAGGAGACACAACAAGTCAATCTAAGATGGCGGTGCAGTGTTTATGTTGCTTTTGTGCACAGCTTTGTGCTTTGTTCTGTCGAGTCTAAACATTGGAAATACATATCAATTAATCAGCGCTCCTGAGATGATCAAGCCACCCACCGACACTCTTGCTGACGCAGGCTAGAAGGACTATCACGCCCCAATTTGAGTCATTTACCACATTTTTGGCCAAAAAGCAGCAGACAGAGAAAGAATCTGTGTCAACATTTTATAAGTGGACCTCTTCCAAACATCGACAGGAAGATAAACAAGTTTAGCCGGCTGCTTCAGCTGAACACATGGCTGTCCAAAGAGTGTGCAACAAGAGAATTGCACTACATTGAGAACTTCTATCTATTCTGGAAACGAGAGGACCTGTTTAAGAAAAATGGCCCACACCTCTGTAGAGGTGGAGTGAGGGTGCTGACAGAGAACCTGCTTCCACGCTCTGAGGCATTGGACTGGGCCTGGACAGTCTGGGCCTGGACAGGGTCCTGAGCAGAGAGTTAGAGAAGAGAGGAATGAGAGAGAAGAATTCCTGCTCCATCAGCCAGAGACCGAGCCAATGTTTCAACATCAGCAGCACCACAACCACAACCTCCACCAAAGGATTTATTAGCAGCCGCTCCACCACCACCAGCAAAGGATTCAACTCCAGCTGCTCCACGATCACCTCCACTGCATCCAGAGAAGGACTCATCTGCAGCAGCACCACAACAATCTTCACCACGGCTAGCGCAGGAGTCATTTCAGTTCTTTCCTGCACGGTCCTCATCAAAGGCCTTGGACCCATCTGTGACAGGCCTGGCAGCACCCCTACCATCGCCCCTGCCCTCAGAGCAGCCCTGGATCCCCCCTGCAACATCTACTCCCACTACAGATTCCCCCTCACCAATCCCGACTCGAGTTTCTCCTGGTATCTCCCATAGTTAGGGTGCACTGGGTCTCGGTGTTGCCGGAACTTATAGTCATAATAAGAATCAAACCAACCCGGGGCCCTGTGTGACAACAGCCCCCCCTAGTGCTATTTCTGTAGTCACATCACACAGATGGGAAAACAAAATGCGAGTCAGACTGCCCAATCTGAGAAATTTGATTCATATTCCCTGTAAAAAGATAACGCCCAGTCTCACTGAAACTAGTCTGAAACTTGCTGTGCTAAATGTCAGATCCTTATGTAACAAATCATTCTTAATCAATAATTTTATTTCTTCTTATAATCTTGATTTTATGTTTTTAACTGAAACATGGCTTGACAAAAACACAGGAAATGTAGTTCTAATAGAGTCTGCTCCACCCAACTTTATGTTTGAATCTGAAACACGAGAAAACAAAAAGGGAGGAGGTGTGTGTGCTTTTGTTAGAGATGAAATAGTTACCCACAGGTTGTCCTTTGGGGTGTTTTCAACATTTGAGTACGTAGCCTTTTAAAATTGAGCTAAAACAGTCTCCATCCATTCTCTTCATTGTTTTTATACAAGCCTCCTCAGCACTGCCAAAGTTTTATTGATGATTTTACTGAGATGCTTTCAGTCGTATGCACAGGCTTTGATGGTTTGGTCATAACAGGTGATTTCAATGTTCATGTTGGATAATATTTGTGACAGAAACGCTAAAGAGCTTCATGCTGTCCTTGAAACTTTCGGTCTTACTCAGGACGTGAGTGGCCCCACCCACAGCAGTGGCCCCACCCACAGCAGAGGGGCCCCACCCACAGCAGAGTGGCCTCACCCACAGCAGAGGGCACACTCTAGATCTTCTAATTACAAAAGGGGTTAATATTTCAAACGTCAATGTGGTCGATGTTGCTCTGTCTGATCATTTCTGTGTCTTCTTTGACCTGTTTTTCCCAAACCACCAGCTGGTCCTGCAGTTGTCCGGAGGAGACACATAAATGACAGCACGGGAAAACTGTTTATGGAAATGATTAACTTTGAAAATGTCTCATGTTCTAATGTAAATGATTTGTTGAACTCTGTTACATCTAGTGTTTTGAATGTTCTCAACACCATTGCCCCTATGAAGGCTAAAATTGTTAAAAATAAGCAGAAGGCACCATGGAGACATGATGATTCGGTCAGGGCACAGAAAAGGGAGTGCCGCCGGGCCGAACGAAAATGTACTTCTCAGACAACATGACCCTGACCTGTGGGGTGCCCCAAGGGTTAGTCCTTGGGCGTCTTCTGTTCAACCTCTACATGCTGCCGTTAGGTCAGTTGATACGCAGTGTGAATGTGTCCTATTACAATGACCGGCCTCCTGCTGGTGCCAGTCAGGACCAAACATGGCCCAGCGTCCTGCTGGTGCCAGAGTCAGGACTAAACATGGACCGGCCTCCTGCTGGTGCCAGAGTCAGGACTAAACATGGACCGGCCTCCTGCTGGTGCCAGAGTCAGGACTAAACATGGACCGGCCTCCTGCTGGTGCCCAGAGTCAGGACATATGACTGAAATTCTTTTCTTTGCACACTTCTCTTTTATGTCTTAAACTGTTTTGTGATTTCTGTTTTGTTTTTAATGATTTTAATGAATTTATTTCCTGTTGTGAAGCACTTTGAATTGCCTTGAGTATGAATTGTGCTCTACAAATAAACTTTCAATGACATTACAATTCCTGAAACTTGAACTTGAAGAGGGCAGAAAAACACTGCACCTTCATGGACCTTCACCCACCACTGAGCTGCTGCTGGAGAGTGGCACCGGCAGAGTCCAGAACGGAGAAGACGTCTGAACTTTGTAATGACATGTTCCACACTGCGTTATGTCAGTGTACAGTCCACTGAAGGGCTGCAGGAGAGAGAGAGGGTTAAGGATCTTCTCTGACTGGTTCATGTTCCTCAGTGTTCCTCACCTCAGACACCATTGGACGAGCCTCGTCAGCAGCAGCTCCAGGTACTCTGCTGCGTCACGCTGTCGGTGCTCTGAAACACAAATTGTTCACAAATTTTGCTTTCTTGGTTCTTGGTTTCACACACTCTCTCCTTCAGCTGGTCAAACTGAGTTTTTAGAACATTGTCTGTGGCATTTGAAGGCTATGCCAAAGCCTGGTGCACCTCTGGAGTCATGAACAGGACCTGCAGTACACTGTTCAGGTAACAGGTGGCGCCCTGGTTCTTCAGACCAAACGGGACTGGAGGACAAAAAGGCTTTAGTTTCCTCAAACAGAAGCCAGGGCTGTGCACATTGAGACTATTAAAACATCTGGAGTTGGACAAGTGGCGTGTCTGTGGTACTGCAGGGAAAAAACCCCTGCAGCAAACGACAAACACAAGACAACAAGACGATCTTCACACACAATGAGCCAAATTCAAAAACAACAAAACAAAGTGGAATAAGAAGTCTGGACCTGAGAAGGTTTGGATTCTGTGAGCTGGACTTATTTATTTAAAGTGCTGAGCAAATTTACAATGGTCCAACATCAAGAATTAAAATCAATGGTCATCTGACAGATCCACTGACTCTGGGGTGAGGGGTGACACAGGGCTGCGCCTGGTCTCCTCTCCTGTTTGCTTTGTATTTGGAACCATTGGCCCAAGTTATCAGACAATCAAGGCAAGGCAAGGCAAGGCAAGTTTATTTGTAGAGCACAATTCGTACACAAGGCAATTCAAAGTGCTTCACACAACAGGAAAAAATGCATTAAAATCACAAAGACATGGCAGAAATCACAATCTTAGTTCAAGACATAAAAGAGAAGAGTGCAAAGAAAAGCATTTCAGTCATATGCACAGCCAAACAAAACAGTTTTTAGTTTAGATTTGAACATTGCCAGAGTAGCGGCCTGTCTCACATCCTCAGGAAGACTGTTCCAGATTTTAGCTGCATAAAACTGAAATGCAGATTCCCCATGTTTAGTCCTGACTCTGGGCACCAGCAGGAGGCCGGTCCCTGAGGTCCTCAGAGTCCGAGATGGTTCATATGGCACTAACATGTCCGAGATGTACTTTGGTGCTAGGCCATGGAGAGACTTGTATACAAGCAGAGCTGCTTTGAAGTCTATTCTCTGAGCCACAGGGAGCCAGTGCAGAGACCTGAGCACAGGACTAATGTGATCGTACTTCCTGGTTCTAGTCAGGACCCGAGCAGCGGCGTTCTGGATGTACTGCAGCTGTTTTACAGCTCGTTTGGAGAGGCCAGTGAGCAGGCCGTTACAGTAGTCTAATCTACTAGAGACAAACGCATGGATAAGTCTCTCCAGGTCTGGTTTAGACACTATACTTTTGATTTTGGCAATGTTTTTTAGATGGTAAAAAGCTGCTGATGTGATTGATTGATCTGACGTGGCTGTTAAAATTCAAATCTGAGTCCATTATTACCCCCAGATTTCTAACTTGATGTGTAGGTTTTAGAGCGAGACTCTGGAGGTGACAGTTAACAACTTTCTCTTTGTTTCTGTGGGCCAAAGACGATGATTTCAGTCTTGTCTGAGTTCAGCTGGAGAAAGTTGTTTTGCATCCACACACTGATCTGTTGGATGCAGTGACAGAGTGAATCCACTGGTCCATATTCACCTGCCGTCAGTGAAACATAGATCTGAGTGTCGTCTGCGTAATTGTGATAGGACACATTCTCGCTGCGTATCAACTGACCTAACGGCAGCATGTAGAGGTTGAACAGAAGGGGTCCCAGGATTGACCCTTGGGGCACCCCACAGGTCAGGGGCATCTGGTCTGAGACACAGTTACCAATTTCGATAAAGAATTTCCTGTCTTCCAGATAGGACTTTAACCAGTTTAGAGCAGTGCCAGTGATGCCCACCCAGTCCTCTAGTCTCTGTAAGAGGATCCCATGATCGACAGTGTCAAAAGCAGCACTCAGATCTAACAGAATTAAGACTGAGGCTTTGCCCGCGTCAGTGTTCAGGTGGATGTCATTTGTCACCTTGACAAGAGCAGTCTCAGTGCTGTGATGAGGTCTAAAACCTGACTGGAAAACATCAAATGAGTTGTTTATTAAGAGGAAATCAGTGAGCTGTTGGTAAACAACCTTTTCAAGGACTTTGCCCCAAAATGGCAGATTAGAGATGGGCCGGTAATTACTCAGTACTGCGGCATCAAGACTGCTCTTCTTTAGGAGAGGCTTTATGACCGCAGTTTTCAAAGACATTGGGAATGTTCCAGATTGAAGCGACATGTTAACTATTGTGAGTGAGTGGTGCTAACAAACTGTTCAGCACAGACTTTAGAAATCTGGTGGGTAACACATCGAGGCAGCATGTAGATGAACTCAGGCTGGTGATGATCTCCTGGACAGTTTTGTCAGTTACAGGTGCAAAGTGAGTCAGCTCTAAGTGTGTAGGTGGTTTGAGGGTTATTTTTTGCATTGTAGAATTGATAGCATTTTTAATGCCCTGAACTTTGTCATTAAAGAATAATGCAAACTCATTACACTTGGATGTGGAAATGAGTTCTAACGGCAGCTGAGCTGGAGGGTTTGTTAATCTGTTTACTGTGGCAAACAGGACACGCGAGTTGTTACTGCAGCTTCCAATTATTTCAGAAAAATATCCTTCCCTAGTTCTACATAAAATGAGGTTGTACATGTACAACTTCTCTCTGTAAATCTCTTTCTGAACCTGGAGCTTCGACTTGCGCCATTTTCGTTCGGCCCGGACGGCACTCCCTTTCTGTGCCCTGACCGAATCATCATTTCTCCATGGCGCCTTCTGCTTATTTTTAACAATTTTAGCCTTCATAGGGGCAATGGTGTCGAGAACATTCAAAACACTAGATGTAACAGAGTTCAACAAATCATTTACATTAGAACATGAGACATTTTCAAAGTTTATCATTTCCATAAACAGTTTTCCCGTGCTGTCATTTATGTGTCTCCTCCGGACAATTGCAGGACCAGCTGGTGGTTTGGGAAAAACAGACAGGTCAAAGAAGACACAGAAATGATCAGACAGAGCAACATCGACCACATTGACGTTTGAAATATTAACCCCTTTTGTAATTAGAAGATCTAGAGTGTGCCCTCTGCTGTGGGTGGGGCCACTCACGCGCTGAGTAAGACCGAAAGTTTCAAGGACAGCATGAAGCTCTTTAGCGTTTCTGTCACAAATATTATCAACATGAACATTGAAATCACCTGTTATAACCAAACCATCAAAGTCTGTGCATACGACTGAAAGCATCTCAGTAAAATCATCAATAAAACTTTTGCAGTGCTGAGGAGGCTTGTATAAAACAATGAAGAGAATGGATGGAGACTGTTTTAGCTCAATTTTAAAGGCTACATACTCAAATGTTGAAAACACCCCAAAGGACAACCTGTGGGTAACTATTTCATCTCTAACAAAAGCACACACACCTCCTCCCTTTTTTGTTTTCTCGTGTTTCAGATTCAAACATAAAGTTGGGTGGAGCAGACTCTATTAGAACTAAATTTCCTGTGTTTTTGTCAAGCCATGTTTCAGTTAAAAACATAAAATCAAGATTATAAGAAGAAATAAAATTATTAATTAAGAATGATTTGTTACATAAGGATCTGACATTTAGCACAGCAAGTTTCAGACTAGTTTCAGTGAGACTGGGCGTTATCTTTTTACAGGGAATATGAATCAAATTTCTCAGATTGGGAAGTCTGACTCGCATTTTGTTTTCCCATCTGTGTGATGTTACTACAGAAATAGCACTAGGGGAGGCTGTTTTTACACAGGGCCCCGGGTTGGTTTGATTTTTAATATGACTATAAGTCCCGGCAACGCTGAGACCCAGTGCATCCTAGCTATGGGAGATAGTATCTTAGGGCACTGGATACCAGTGTTTTGTATCATTTGGTTGGAGGGCCAGAGGAAACTGAATGTACAAAAAAACTGAAATCCTCGCTCACTGGCGCCCCTCTGTCCTTTAGAAAGACTTACTCATTTAAATGGAGAATCTCTAAAATATGTAGGCGTGGTCCTCCATAAAGAACTATCAACAATCTTAGAGAGATAAACTACACTCCCTCTTCTCTCAGCTCTAAAGAAAGATCTTGAAAACTACTGACTCTGGTCCAGACTTGAGTCTAAGTCAAAGGACTGAAACTATAAACATGAATGTCTCGCCCAGATTTCTCTCTCTGTTTCCAGACTCTGTTTGAGTGGAATAAAACAAATCTAAAGATTCATATGGCAAGGAAAAAACCTGTATTCGATTAAAAACCTTCCAATTCTCAAAAGAAAAAGGAGGCGGGGCTTGACTTTATTTCAGCTCCAATCAGAGCGTTGCTGGTGTGACCCAGAACATGAAGCTCAATGGAAACATACTGGGAGTAATGTTGTGCCGGGGGTTCCTGTGCAGGCCTTACTGGCACATGACAGACGCTTGGGTCCTTTGGGGAGGTGGAGAACCCTTGGGTGAAGTCTGTTCTCACAACATGGAAGGAGCTGATCAACACATATGAACTAAACAAAGAGGTTAAAATCTTAAATTGGTGCTTATGATCAAAATGTCACAGCACAGACTCAAGATTTAAAGTCTGGACAACAAAAGGTCTAAAGGTCTTTTACCACATTGTAAAGGAGAATCATCTGAAGAGCTTTGAAGAGTTGAAAGAATCCTTTGTCTTAGAGAAACAGGACTTTTATAGGTTTTTACAAATAAGGAGTTATTATAACCATGAAATCAAAAAGAATGAAGACCATCACATTGTCCCACTTTGGTTTGCAGGGTAGAGACCGTTTCTTTCAAACCGCCGCTGTGGCTCGGGTGTCCAGCTCGCCATTCTGGATTTCAAATGACACATTTCCACCAAGGCTTTCTCGAGCGTTGCATCTACTGTCTTTGTAATCTTGTTAGTAATCTCCCGTAAAGCCACCATAATTACCGGGTCTATCTCGCTCCTGGTCTCCTCCACTGACTAGTCTGATCTGAGCTGGAGGTGGAGCGAGTGCATAAGCCTGTGCTTGGGCGTGCGGGGGCTGGCGTCCATGCGGAGCGAGCTAGCTTAGATGTAGCAATGTCAGTGGTTTCTATGTGATGTTTTCTGAGACATGTTTCTGAAATAAGTTTCCAGGCTCATTATATTTCTGCTTCCTCGAGTCTCTATCGAGTCTCCCAAGGTGAACTTGTAATAAAGACAGATAAATAAAGTGGATTTGACCGCAGCCTACTGAGCTCGGCAGCGATCGTCCCGAAAGTCTCCCAAAATACAGTTTTAATCTCCTCAAAAACTGTAGATAAACATTTTGCCGAAGAGCACGTGTGTCTGTTAATATGCTCTTGGGTTTCCAGCAGAAACCCACAAGCATTAACCAAAGCCCATTTTAATGAATGAATTATTAATTCACATGAACATGAATATTGACTCACCTTGATGTAATTGCAGACGTTCTATGACCGTCCGAATTGTACACTTCTTCTTCTTCAGTTTGTCAAACAGATGTCTTAGATCCTGATCTGTGGAGTTTAATGAACCTTTCTCCTTGTTCTTTAAAGCATCATGGATCTCTGGAGTCATGAAGAGAACCTGAAGGACACAGCTCAGGGAACCATCTGTGTCCTGGTACGTCAGAGCATGAGGAACTGGAACAGAGAAGATGACTATTAGAACTTCTAAGCTTTCCTGCAGGGTTTTTTTCTCTCTCTAATGAGCCCTATTCAGTGTTTTATGTTGCACTTTAACACTGAGACAAGCTCCTATGTTTGCGAACTGTGTTCAATGACAATGACAATAAACCTTTTCTGATTGAAAACATCAAACAGACTTCGCTTTCCTAAAATGAGACATCCTCTCAACACTTCAGGTTTAGCCAATAGTAAATCAATAATCCATATCTGCAATAGCAGAAACATTCATTTGCAAAAAGTTATGGCACCACTTTGGACGGAAAAGAAGTGTTAATAAATCACCATTGTTGTTGAAATAATGAATGGATCTGATCAAGTTAACTTTATATGTGACGACAAACAGGCAGAAGCATCTCCAGGAAGGCCCTGCACCAGAACCTGCCATTTTTAGTTTCTCGTATCTTAATGGGGTCCTCTTCAGCTGGGGCCCTCGTCAATATGCCTATATGGGAAAAGGAGGCAACGCATAACAGCAATGCACAGTGGCTCGTGCTGCTGAGAGAGGACCACAGCAACCTCTCTGAACAGAATCCAGGTGCCATCACAGTGGCAGACATCCAGGGATAGCGACTTCCAGTTATGGTGATGGGCTAAACAAAGCACTTGCAGAAATGAGAGCGGCGGGTGGCGCAGCCCAATTCAACCAATTTGAATGCCGCATAAAGGAGTTGAAAGTGGGGGGAGCGAACGGAGCCCGTATGGATGAAGCTGAACAGAGGGTGTCAGAATACGGCTGCAGACACTGCGGACCAAAATGGTTACACTGCAGGCCAAGTTGGTGACGCTGCAGACAGAGAACAAGAATATGAAAAGTAAGATCCTGTGAGGATGATGGCTACTGTGTCGGACGTGTCTGGTTTAGCTGCGGTCTTGTCCGTGGCAATAAACCGTCTTCAGGAGGAGCAGACATATGAAGAGACTGGACACTCATTTTGGGAACATGTCCAAGTAAAACAAGAAGAAAAATGCCAGAGAGAATCAGGCTAGCAGTGCTGCACTTAAGCTAGCTGATGGTTCTGCTCCGGCGCCAGCCTCTGAGCACTCAGGCGGTAGAAGCAACGCTTCTGCACTGGTCCAGGCTCAGACCCCACTGCTGCCCCTGCCGTGTCATGCCATGGCTCCAGCTCCAGATCAGATTCTTCTGCAGAGGAGACTCAGAGATAGATAGACACGGTGATTATGGTGGTCTTATGGCACAGTGTAGGCTGAATGTGAAGATTCCAATTCCAAATTAGGGTTCCCTCAGAGTGGTTCACAATCAGGTCCATGACATCAGCATAGAAAGTGATATCGCCCCCTGGTGGAGCATACACATTTAAACTTCACTCTCAAAATGCTGGACTTCTGGTGGTCCCAAGGGTCTCTAAAAGCACAGTAGGAGGTAGAGCGTTTAGCTCCAAAGCTCCTGTGTTGTGGAATCAGCTCCTGTCCATGTTAAAGAGGCCGGCCGACACAGTCTCCGACACAGTCTCCGACACAGTCTCTTCATTTAAGACTAGGCTTAAAACGTTCCTCTTTGGAAATGGCTTATGGTCAGGCCAGTTAGGACCAGAAATATAAACCTACAGTTCCCAGCTATGCTGCCCTAGGAGCAACTATACTGGGGGAAGTATGGAGCTTGAGCACTATCCTCTGTTTCCTACTACTTTTCTATCAAACAATATTTAATATTTAATTTCACTGGCAATTTGTTCATTGCTTTTCCTTCTTCTTCTCCCACTTCCCCGACGGGAGTGGAGCAGGCACATCGAGGACCTGTGGATCCAGATGCTCCTCAACTGCCTGGAGAAACGGTCTCTACTCCAGATGAACGGTTCTTCATCGGCCTCGAAGACCTGGTTCTCCTCCTGAGTGGGTCCAGCTCCTCTGTCTCTCTCTCGTCCTCCTGTCCGTCCGAGGGAGTCGGATCTCTCCTTCACTGTGGAACTCCTACAGGTTTCTACTTTTTCCCAAAGAGGTTTGGTAGTTTTTCCTGGCCGAGAAGGAGGGTCTAAGGACAGGGGGGCTTGGGACATCTGTCTAAGGACACAGGACGCTGGGACATTTCCAAGTCCCTATGAACAACTTTATTTTGTTTTCCACTGTAGCCCCTCGAGACCACTACTGTTGTGATTCTGGGCGTTACAAAAACAAATTGAATTGAAATTGAACTTTGGTGCATTTGTGCTAATGTTTAGTGTGTATTTAAGCCTGTTTTGTATCATTTGGTGTGGAGGGCCCCAGAGGCCCAAACTGTACAAAATGGGGCACAGGTCTGATGGACTTTCAGGATCAAAGGCACATCAAGGAATGCTCTGCAGAATTTCACTAATAAAAGGTCAAAGTAATGTTTATGCATTCCTGTAGGTGGCGCTAGAGCACCAATCATAATGGTTGACACGTTATTGTAATCAGTGTTGGGAGGTGTACATCATCATCAATCATCAACGTCTGAGAAGAGACCCTCCGAGGAGTGGCTACAAGAAGAAGGTGATGGACTGTCTACAGAAGCTTGAGCAGGAGGAGGTGATAGACTGTGTCCTGGAGAAGCTCTTCCAGGCATTTATGGACTTCCCAAAGAGAAGGTTCCACTCAGACCCAGTGTGTGCAGCACAGATTCCATCACATACAATGTGACCAAGCACTTAGAACCATCTTGGCTCCATTGGTGGAACTCGGAACATCATGTGGAAAACACACACACTTTTGTGGACAAAGTGAAACATCTCCAGTTGGACTCAGATGATCTGATGGTTTCTTATGATGTTGTGTCCCTCTTCACCTGCATCTCGACCTCAGAGGCAGTAGCAGCGGTTAGGACGAGGCTGCAGAAGGACGCCACCTACAGGAAAGGACCAAACTGACACCTGAACACATCTGTCTTAACACCACATACTTTCAATTCCGGGGACACTTCTTCAGACAGATCCATGGCTGTGCCTTGGGCTCGCCCGTCTCTCCCATAGTGGCCAACTTGTACATGGAGCATTTTGAGAAGAAGGCACTGACCTCCTTTTCAGGCATTGCTCCAAGTCTTCATCAGGTTTACAAGAGAAGATGCTGAGGAGAACCTCTTATCAGAGGAGAAGACGGGAAGCTCCAGACAGAAGTATAAAGGAAACCCACACACGGATCAGGACCTGCTCTTTGGCTCTAACCACCCACTACAGCGCCACCTGGAGGTGATCAGGACACTAAAACACAGAGCACAAGAGGTGCCCACCAGCTCAGAGGGCAAGAGGAAAGAGGAAACACACGTCCGGAATGCTCTCTCAGCCTGTGGAGACCCGACTTGGGCTCTGAACAAAGTGAAGAGAACCAAAAAGCAGGACAAAAGGGACAAAAGGGAAACAGAACCAAGAAGAAGGGGGTCTCTATCCCTCAGGTCTCTGTCCCTTATGTCTCTGTCCCTTATGTCTCAGGACTGACTGCCAAAAAAACTGCAACGAATTTTTAGACAACACGAAGTCCCTGTTTATTTCAAACCAGGAACACGTTAAGACAAAAACTGGTTCACCCTAAGGACAAGATGCCAACACAAAACAGAGCAATGTAGTGTATTCTATCCAATGCAGTGAAGAAGCCACTTCACAAGAGGCTTTATCAGCACAGAAGACACTCGAGTTCAGGACCCCAGAGCGCCGTGCATCTTCATCTCAAAGCCACAAACCACTCTATTGAAGACAGTGAGGAGAAGGTTCTGAGCAGGAGAAGAGATGGTTTGAAAGAGGAGTTAAGGAGGCCATCTTTGTTAAAAAAGAGAATCCTTCCTTAAATGGTAATGGAGGTTTAAGATTCAACCTTCCAGTTGTTTATAATGGTCTGCTTGAAACCATGGAGACGCCCTGGGCATTCGGATGCTAAATAGGCACTCAAGGTGAGGCAGGGAACAATAGAACAATAGGCCCATCCCAGTTTCAATGGGCCATTAGCAGGAGGTCCCGCCCTGTGGGCAGGGCTCTCACAGAGTAGGATCAAAACAGGAGTTCTCAGACTTGTTTCAACTGATTGAGAATGACTCTTGGATGAGAGTTGAAACGTTTTGTTTCTAAAAGAGTCCAGATGAAACAACTGAATCTTTTTCGACATGAGGAGCTTTAATACAACTACTGAAGTTCAAAGTGCAATCAAAAGACTCAAGAACACTAAATCTCCAGGAGCGACGGGTTCACCTCGGAGTTGTCTAAAGCTCTTTTAACTTAAAGAAGGGAAGGACCGACTGGACTGTGCCTCACATAGACCCATCTCAGTCCTGAATGTGGACTATCGTTTCTACACCTCAATTAATGTCCAAAAGAATGGACCAAATCCTCCCAAATGTAATCCACAATGATCAGACCGGATTTATGAGCCAACGACAAACACAACTCTCCAGTTTGTGTTTGTCGTTGGAATTAATCCAGAATATCTCTGGAAAAATATCAGACATTTCTGTCCAGAAAATAATTTTTAATTTAATTTATGAGAGAAATAAGATAAAACAAAATGAGATAAAAAAAGTACCCTAATTATACAAATATTAAAAAAACAGCACAAAATGTGGGTAGAGTGATGGAAATTAATATAGGATATATATATATATATATATATATATATATATATATATATATATATATATATATATATATATATATATATATATATATATATATATATATATATATATATATATAATAGAATATGTTATATTTGAGATATTAGAGGAACAAAATGACAAGAGAAACCTTATTCCATCAAATCCTTATCATAAAATTATTTTACATTTGAATTACTGATAAAAGTCAAATGAACAATGTTCTGATTTTTACATCATTTCATGAAGAGTTAAAGAGGTTTGCAATGACAAAGTTGCTTTTCAGAAATATAAAAACATATTTGTGGAAGTCAGACTTTACTCACAGATGTCGGCCATGAGGTCAGTGCAGAGCAAACGCTGGTCACATCGAATGTTCAGAGTCAACGAGGAGGAATGAGCTCCGGCTGCATTTCTGACTAAGCTCCGCCCTCTGAGAGCTGCTGGTAAATGTGTAATTGTTGTCTCAGACTTCACATAACAGTTATATTTACTGTAATGATGTTCCCTCATCATTGTCTTGGTGATTCATGTGACGCTGTAGAGCGCCCTCTGTGACACACAGCGTTCATCTTGTATTAATCATAGGAAGTAACATGCCCAGCGATATCCTTTACCAGGAAAGTGTGGTGACTTTTATGGATGGAAGCAGACTCGGAGTGTTCATCAATATTTAGTGGAGAACATTTGCACCCAAAAGTGGGGAAAGAAAACGTACATGCAAATTTCAAACTCTAACCGCACAAAGAGCACCCGCCTAACCTACTGAGCCAAACTATTCGGCCTGTTTTAACTGCTGGATAAATTGAATAATCTCACCACTTACACAAATTTGTACTCCATGTTGTTAAAATACTGCCTGTATATCTAACTAACGTCTAAGACTTGTCTCTAAAAGAAAAGTGACTTGGAGAGCTTTTTGGAGAAGATCATTCCCAAGCTCCTTGTTAACTCAGGAGTTGAAGTCCCGCCCATCACAATCGAAAGCGCACGTCGCCTGGGCAAACCAAGACCAGCAGCTGATAAACCACGAGGCCTGATTATGAGGTTTCTCAACGACCGTGTGAAGGAACGCGTCCTGAAGTCAGCAAGTTAAAGGAGACCTCCAGTACTCAGGCAAGGGTTAAAGGAGACCTCCAGTACAAAGGCAAGGGTTAAAGGAGACCTCCAGTACTCAGGCAAGGGTTAAAGGAGACCTCCAGTACAAAGGCAAGGGTTAAAGGAGACCTCCAGTACAAAGGCAAGGGTTAAAGGAGACCTCCAGTACAAAGGCAAGCGTGTCTTCTTTGCTCCAGATATTCCATACAAGGCCATCATATCCTTAAGACCTAAAGAGGGGAAGGACCGACTGGACTGTGCCTCACATAGACCCATCTCAGTCCTGAATGTGGACTATCGTTTCTACACCTCAATTCTGTCCAAAAGAACGGACCAAATCCTCCCAAATGTAATCCACAATGATCAGACCGGATTTATGAGCCAACGACAAACACAAGACAACATCAGACCATCTTTACACACAATGAGCCAAATACACACACAACAAGACAAAGTGGAATAAGAAGTCTGGACCTGAGAAGGTCTGGATTCTGTGAGCTGGACTTATTTATTTAAAGTGCTGAACACATTTCAAATCGATGATCTAATTATAAAAAGTATTGGCTCTTTACGATGGTCCAACATCAAGAATTAAAATCAATGGTCATCTGACAGATCCATTGACTCTGGACAGGGGGGTCCGGCAGGGCTGCGCCTGGTCCCTCCTCCTGTTTGCCTTGTACTTGGAACCATTGGCCCAATTTATTAGACAATCAAAAAACACTTCACAGTGTTACAATCGATGGAATCGATGGATTTCCATACCCAATGAGATGCATTTTCTACAAGAAGTTGGTCCAATGTCTGGATACAAATCAAATGTAAAAAAAAAATGAAATTCTCTCTCACTGGCGCCCCCCTGTGACCTTTAGAAAGACTTATCCATTTAAATGGCAAATGGAATCTCAAAGATATTTAGGCGTGGTCCTCCATAGAGACCTAATAACAGTTCTGGAGAATACTTATACCCCCCTGTTTATAAAGAAAGATCTTGAAAACTGGACTCTGATCCAGACTTGAGTCTAAGTCAAAGGACTGAAACTATAAACATGAATGTCTCGCCCAGATTTCTCTCTCTGCTCCAGACTCTGTTTGAGTGGAATAAAACTCTAGATTTGTGTGACGAGGAAAGAAACCTCGAATCTGATTTAAAACTCTACAATTCTCTAAAGAAAAAGGAGGCGGGGCTTGACTTTATTTCAGCTCCAATCAGAGCGTTGCTGGTGTGACCAGAATATGAAGCTCAATGGAAACATCCTGAGAGTAATGTTGTGCCGGGGGTTCCTGTGCAGGCCTTACTGGCACATGACAGACGCTTGGGTCATGAGGAGGAAGTGAAGAATCCCTGGGTCAAATCTGTTCTTACGACATGGAAGGAGCTGATCACAACATACAACTAAACAAAGAGGTTCAGGTCTTAAACTGGTCGGCTTCTGACCAAGGTTTTGGACCAAACAGAACTGACCTGAGACTCAAGGTCTGGATTACAAAAGGTCTAAAGGTTTGAAATGTTGAAAGAATCCTTTGACTTGGAGAAACGGGACTTTTATAGGTTTTTACAAATAAGGAGTGATTATAACCAAGACATGAAACAAAGTCATGACCATTGAGACCCTCTGAGATGTTTATCAAGGATTATGAAGCAGAACTTTCAAGAGGAATAAGATCTAAATTATATCAGTGCATTTCTAATCTGGACAAATACTCGACTATATATATTCAAACAAATGGGAAAGAGAAGGTCTTGTTGTTTTGACAGATGAAGAGTGGGAAAGTGTGAGTTCATCCCAGAGGAGGAGCTGCAGCTGCTGGAGAAACAGCGCCACCAGGAGGCAAACCACTGTCACATGTTCTGGGACTGTCCTGTTGCTCACAAACATGTGACTGAAGTTCTCAGCGCTCTGCAGACTGTTTTTGACATTTCCCTCTGAACTTTAGAACTCTGTACTTGGGCCTCAGAACTCCTGCCATGGACACAAGACATGGATACCTTTGGAATGTACTTTTGGTGACAGGAAAAAAGACCAACACAAAGAAATGGACGACACAAACATCACCAACGATCAAGGGCTGGACTAAGATAGGGACAGACATCAGGCAAATGGAAAACATGAGGTTCAGACTGAATTTGGAAACGCACACATTTAACAGACTTGGGACCAAATGGACTGTTTGACTTGTGCCTTAATTTTGTTCTTTGTCATATTGTACCCTATGATTATTTTTCATCACTTCCATTATATTTTTTGTCCAGCTTGTTTCTTGTTGTATATATATATATTTATATATTTATATATCTATATATAAATGTATATATATTTCAAAGGAGTCTTTAGATCATCTCAGGCAAAAAACATGCTTTTTTCTGAAATGTTTGTAAAATTTGCCAAAACATTTAACAGACAAAACAAAAACAGGACCAATGTCACGCTTTGATATGATGTGGGCGTGGCCATCTCAAACCTCACTTTGGTTCTCAGGGCCTTTATCGTTGCTTGTGGCTTAAAATGCACACGTTTTAACGGCACAGACAGAGGGGAAAGTGTCGGGTCTAAGGACACAACAACAGTTCTGAGCTGCGATCAAACACCCTTTAAACCATCCCTTTAACCATCATTCAATTCAATTTATTTTTGTAACACCCAAAATAGCAACAGTAGTGGTCTCGAGGGGCGACAGTGGAAAACATAATAAACAGTGTTCATAGGGACTTGGAAATGTCCCAGCGTCCTGTGTCCTTAGACTGATGTCCCAAGCCCCCTGTCCTTAGACCCTCCTTCTCGGCCAGGAAAAACTACCAAACCTTTTTGGGAAAAAGAAACCTGTAGTTCCACAGTGAAGGAGAGATCCGACTCCCTCGGACGGACAGGCGGACACGCCTCAATTTGCGATCGAATTTTATATGATCATAATCATAGGATTAAAGACTCGTGGCTGGTTTCGGTTCATGTGGAATGAGCTCCTGCCACATTTCTGCTTAACAACCGACCCTTAAATTGAGCTCACTGACAGTAAATGGGATCTGGGACTCCTCCTTTGCCCCAAGGCCAGTGCGTCATACCTGAGAGCCTGGCACTGCCTCCCGCTTTGTGTGTGTGTGTGTGTGTGTGTGTGCGTTTGCCCATTTGTGGTTTAATACTTCGTCTCAAGGCTTCATTTGGTAAGTCATGTTTTTCTTCTACCATTTCATTTGACTGAAGATGAACTCGTGACAGTGAAATGAAAAACAGAGTCAGAGTTAATATTAAGGGATTTATTCAGCAGTAGTTATCTCAGGCTGACCCTCAGAGGTCAGAGGTTCTGACTCAGGCCCCCTCTCCCCCAGGCAGGGTGAGCAGGGTCTGGATCTTGGACATGTGGCCGATGTTGTAGTGTTTCAGAGTGTAGTGGTCTTCTAGAGGGTTTCCCTGGAAAACCATGCGAATTTCCCCTCCTGAGCAGAGCAGAGCCAATCAGAGCACTGTTTTACACACGGAAGAATATTAAATAATCATAAACGTACCTATCGCCAGGCGTCTGGAGATAATCCCTCGCAGGACTTTGACAGTCAAGAACTTGAGCCTGTCTGGACTCTGACACACATCGACGAGGATGTCTTCTCCTCTGGGAGTGCTGACTTTCACCTGGATCACCATCTCCTGCTCCTCCTGTTGCTCTCCTGTCGAGACTAAAACAGAAACTAAAGCCGCTGAGCCTAAATACCACGTGTTTGTGCAGGTGACGCCTCGTGATGGGCTGCAAAAACTCATGTCAGCGAAAAGACGTGCAACAGACAACAGACACTCAACAAGAGGAACCAAGGCAGAAGTCGAACCCGATGTTTCTGCTTCCTCCATTGCCTCAGGAGCCACTTAAGCCCCTGGCCCGTTCAGCCTCACGGCCCCCAGTGCCTCTGCCAAAGCCCGTTCTGAGCTCAGCGTCGAAAAAAGAGAAAAAATACAACCCCAATGACTCGAGTCTGACCTTTGTGGACAGAGAGGACCAGCACGACTGTGAGTGATGTTACAGGGTTAAAAGAAGTCCAGTCTGCATGCGTCCTGACACTCACTGACATTTTCTGTTCCAGTCCTGTGCTTGGACTACTCCTCCAGAAGAGCTCTGATGTCCTGCGGTCACTCGGTCACTCCTCAGTCTCTCACAGACTGGTGTTTGTGGCAGCTGAACCAGGTGAGGAACATCATGAACACATCTGAGCTCATGTGGTCGCAAGGACGGAGCACGGATGACCTCACAGTCAAAGGTCAACACATGAGCTCTTGTGTATGAGGTGTGAGGTGCTATACCACATTTGACTTTCTAAATCCTAAATACTATTCAGACCAAGGCCCCAACGGCAAAGTTGAAAACATTTCACGTTTAATTCTGTGAGTGATGAAGACTCTGAGATACTGAGATGTTGGTATTGTCCTCATCAGTGTGTTTTAAGAGGATTATGACAAAAAGAAATCTGTAGAACATTTTTCTTCATGTTTGTATTTTCCCCGTAACTAGTCAAACTTGCTTCAACAACTGCATTATCACATAGATGGAGTGAGTTTTTATGACATGTGACTTTGAAATATACAAAAGAACAGAGCACGCCGCCTGAGAAGGCTCAGGACGTGAAATCCATAAAACTGGAACTTCAAATTGAGTGACAGAGGCAAAAGATCTTATTATGATGTAGATCTTCATGGTGACTTTAACCTTCTGGGACTCAAAGCATGTCGAGCTTTATGCTCTTTGATATTTGGGCTGACTGGGTCTGATTGACACGGTAAAACAAAACATTCAGAACATTCTTAAAAACCACTAAGTGGCAGTATAATGAGAACTTGTATTTCTTTGTAGAGAAATAGTTGGTATTGTGGTTGAGACGACTCAAACTGTGTTGTATACACGTGTTCATTTTAGAGTCACGATTTTACCATTATTCATGATGATCAGCACAAAAAGGGCCCATTTATATTGTATTCTTTTATGTTTAAACTTGCAAATATGAGATATATTAAATATTCCTGTGAGAGGAACATGTGGTTTAATAACAATGAACTTCATATAAATGTACGCTCATTGGCCCTCATTGTAGCTCTTCTATACATGTTGTTGATGTTGTTGTGTTACTTTTAATGGCGGTTGGTAGCCAACTTAACAGGTGCATTTACCGCCCCCTGCTGGAGTTAAACGTCTTCAAAGTCTGTGTTTTACGCTGTACTGTAAAAAAGGAGAGAAAGAGAATAATTAATAATAATAAATAATATCATTTATGAGTGAGATGAGCTCCATGGTAATGCTCGGGGGAGGGGCTTGAGACTTTGACAAAGTCACATTCCTTTGGCTCACATTCGGTCGCTCCAGCGACGTCAGCGGTGCGGCTCCTCGCTCGGCCCCGTGTAAACTCAAGAAGCAGCGGCACAAAAACTAGTCACGCTGACTGTAGCTCGCGCTGTTCACTCTAGTCTGGACCCTGGACCCTCGTGCGTAACGGACCCTCGTGCGTAACGGACCCCCGTAACGACCCGTGCGTAACGGACCCGTGCGTAACGGACCCCCGTGTGTAAAGGACCCCGTGCGTAACGGACCCCCGTGTGTAAAGGACCCCCGTGTGTAAAGGACCCCCATGCGTAACGGACCTTCGTGCGTAACGGACCCCCGTGTGTAAAGACCCCGTGCGTAACGGACCCCCGTGTGTAAAGGACCCCGTGCGTAACGGACCCCCGTGTGTAAAGGACCCCCGTGTGTAAAGGACCCCCGTGCGTAACGGACCCCGTGCGTAAACGGACCCCCGTATGTAAAGGACCCCCGTGTGTAAAGGACCCCCGTGCGTAATGGACCCCCGTAAGTAACGGACCCCCGTTTGTAAAGGACCCCCATGTGTAACGGACCCCGTGCATAATGGACCCCTGTGTGTAAAGGACCCGTGCGTAACGGACCCCGTGTGTAAAGGACCCCCGTGTGTAAAGGACCCCCGTGCGTAACGGACCCCGTGTGTAAAGGACCCCCATGCGTAACGGACCCCCATGCGTAACGGACCCCCGTGCGTAAAGGACCCCCGTGTGTGAAGGACCCCCGTGTGTAACGGACCCCGTGCATAACGGACCCCTGTGTGTAAAGGACCCCGTGCGTAACGGACCCCCGTGTGTAAAGGACCCCGTGTGTAAAGGACCCCCGTGCGTAACGGACCCCGTGCGTAACGGACCCCCGTGCGTAAAGGACCCCCGTGTGTAACGGACCCCGTGCATAACGGACCCCTGTGTGTAAAGGACCCCGTGCGTAACGGACCCCGTGCACCCCCGTGGTAAAGGACCCCCGTGTGTAACGGACCCCCGTGTGTAAAGGACCCCCGTGTGTAAAGGACCCCCGTGCGTAACGGACCCCCGTGTGTAAAGGACCCCCGTGCGTAACGGACCCCCGTGCGTAACAGACCCCTGAGTGTAAGGACCGCTCGCTCAGCGCGCCGCAGTCACGTGTACGACATCATTCTAAACAGATCAGGCGCACACACACACACACACACGTGTGTAACGGACCCCGTGGGACCATCTGACGTCCCGCACATGTGGACACCATCACTTTGTGGAAGTAGCTTCAGTTCCACATAAGTCGAGTTCACCATCTTGTCTTCCATAGACTCCGGTCAGACGGGCACTTTTGGGCTAGCGCTACGGCCACGCCCCCTTTTGGGGGACAGCAAACAGCGTTAACAAAGGGGCGGGGATACGAATTGTTCAAATGTTATCGTTTTGCTCCAAAATATACCAAAATCTTGATAGTGGAGACCCAGAGGGATGGAGGTGTACCATGTGAGAGGAGAAGGTGGGAGACGTCAGGACATCTCTCCACCTGTGTTCTTTCTTGTCATGATCCCGATCAGAAATCAGGTTTGAATTCAAATAGTTGTAGATGTTTACTGCTGATTGGACGAATGCAGCGGCGCTTGATGCCGCCCACAACTCATGGTGTTGTTCTGATGTTTAGGGCGGGCTGTCTTTTCGGTGCGGGCAGCCGGGCTGTGACGTGGTGTGGCCTTATGAGGAAGTGTGTAAGATGGCTCTGCTGACGGAGAGCGAGAGGACCAGCTTTGAGAAGCAAATGTTCAAGAACGTGGCCTTCAAAGAGCTCAATGCCAAACTCGTAAGTCCACATGGAACATTTAAAGATGCAATGTTCAGGTGTAAGATCTGCATTTACAACTGTGTCCTTCAGTGTCCTGGCTGCAGGTCGCACGTGATCAGGAATGATCTAACCAACCTGTGCGTGGAGTGTCCTCAGTGTTCCTCCGATCATAAACGAGACTTCAACTTCTGCTGGCAGTGTCTGAGGGAGTGGGAAGGACCGGCCCCACGCTCGGACCACTGCAAGAACACAGGCTGTGTGAACCAGGCCCTGGTCACCCTGAGGACCTGCCCGAGCATCAAGTTCTCCGAGGTGCAGGGCGTGTTGGACTGCCCCTCCGTCCGCGCCTGCCCCTCCTGCGGCCTCCTGGTGGAACACAGTGGAGAAAAGTGCAAGAACATCACGTGTCCAGACTGTGGCGTGGAGTTCTGCTTCGTGTGTCTGAAGATCACCATCGAGTGTCTGGAGAGCAGCGACTACTTCATCTCCTGCTCCAGCGGAGTGGCCCCGCGGCAGACACGCCTCCCTGTGAGAAGATAAGCCCCGCCTCACTGTCACGCGTCATGTTCATATTGTTACAAACTTCTTTGTTTTATTTTGATCATCATAAAGTCATTTACTGAAGTGTTCTGATTTTGAAACATTTAGAAATGACTTCAGTTCCTTTGAGCACGATTCACTCAATCACAACATGAACATACATTATTATGGATGAAAATCCCTCATTACAGATTCTGTTTCCACATGGAAAAGAAAGTATATTTGACTGTTACTAAACTAAATGTACCAGAGTTCCAGTTTCTAATATGTCACAGTAACACCAGCCCGTCCATCCATCTTCTTCCACTTACCCGGGGCCGGGTCGCGGGGGCAGCAGTCTAAGCAGGGACCCCCAGACTTCCCCCTCCCCAGACACTTCCTCAACTCCTCCGGGAGGATCCCGAGGCGTTCCCAGGCCAGACAAGAGACATAGTCCCTCCAGCGTGTCCTGGGTCTTCCCCGGGGCCTCCTCTCGGTGGGACATGCCCGAAACACCCAGGCGCCCAGGAGGCTCCGGAACAGATGCCCGAGCCACAGCTGGAGGAGCAGCGGCTCTACTCAGGGCTCCTCCCGTGTGACAGCTCTAAGGGAGAGCCCAGCCCCCCTGCGGAGGAAACTCATTTCGACCGCTTGCATCCGCGACCTTGTCCTTTGGTCATGACCCAAAGCTCATGAGCGTAGGAGAGGGAGGACCACCAGCTCCTGCATCTGACAAACGTGCAGTTTTTAAAATGAATATGTTGAAAAGTATAAGGGCCAACCCAACACGACGAGAATAAAGTCGTAAATGAATGAGAATAAAGTCGTAGTCAAAATAAAGTCGACATTTAACCGTTTATTGGCCGGTGTCAGAGTGGGCCGTCCTCACGTCAGGACAAATGTGTTTGGAAGAGGAAACATCTCAGAACTACATTAAAGCAAGACAGACCCACAGTTCAGCAGCACCTTTCCTGTTACGCATCATTCACAACCCTTGACTTCCTCCATGGCGTTGCCGTAGTGACCAGCCGTGCTCCGTGCCACAGCCGCCCACAGACAGGGGGAGGAGCCTCACTGTTCTTACAAGCTCATTGTGGATGTTACTGTAGTGGAAAAATGTCATTCTATCAATGTAGCACATAATGTCATGTTATTCAATCTATGTTGAAGATAGTATTATCTTAGCTCCGGCCAAGTTGTCAAGACAGAGCTTAAGGGGGTCCGATCCTTGAGGGTTGTTTGAGTCTTGATTAGAGCTGATTTTCTGTTGATTAGAGCTGACTTGATTGTGACAATGTGTGTACGTGTCAATGTATGTCACTGCCTTTAAAAGGATGTGTACTGTCATTGTTCTGGAGTGAAGGAGGGAGAGCTGATCGTCTGATCCTGTCATACTTTTGATCCTGTCAGGGAAAGTGATTATGTACATGTGCATGTGTAAATAAAGAGCCACCTTTTGAGAACGACAAACTCTGTTTACCACTTTATTTCTTGGTACATTTCCACAGAAATGCCACAACAATTTGGCGTCACGAACAGGATCATCTGCGCCCAGAGGCAGTTGAAGGTATTACTCCAGTATTTGAAGCCCTGAGGGAGGCGGGAGTAAGAGTTCCTTGTAAATCAGGTGGGGTACAGAGTCCCATCTTTCCTGTTAAAAAGCAGGGTGAACCAGGGGCCCCAGAAAAGTGGCGGTTTACAAATGACTTGAAAGCAGTAAATGAAGCTGTGGAACCAGTTGCAGCTGTAGTACCTAATCCATACACTAGTTTATGTCAGATTCCTTCAGAGGCAAAATACTTTACAGTTGTGGATCTGGCTAATGCGTTTTTCTCTTTGGTTCGCATTTGAATTCCATAACCAACTCTGGACCCTGACACGGCTTTGTCAGGGGTTCATTCACCCTCCAACATGGTACAACGCACGCCGCGCCTCATTGGCTCCTCTGCAGCTGTCACCAGGAAGCTGTTTATTACAATACGTGGATGATTTACTTTTATGTTCTCCAACTGAGAACCAGTGTAAACAAGATACAATGACTTTACTTCATCATTTGCATGCAGAAGGCCACAAAGCGAGTCTAAATTGCAATTTGTTAAGGAGGAAGTAATTTTCTTGGGTCATGTGATTTCTAAAAATGGTAAAGGCATTTCCACAAAGCGCGTTGCAGCAATACAGAATATTCCCAAACCAATTACTAAGAAACAATTGATGTCATTTTTGGGAATGTGTTCATATTGTAGACAATTCATTCCAAATGATTCTGTAATTGAGTCTCCTTTAAGGTGCACTCATTCATGGAAAAGGCCTTCGGACTCATGACAAACTGACATGGACAGAGGAGGCGGAGACAGCTGAGTTGAAAATGGCCTTACAGAAGCCACCAACTCTGGGGTCACCTGACCCAACCCGACCATTCACACAGACTGTAGACGAACGAAACGGTTGCATAAGCTCTGTTTTGCTTCATTCGCATTCGGGGGCACTGGGGGCTCCATGCTCCCTGCGGGGCTCCCTGCGGGGGCTCCCTGCGGGGGCTGGGGGCTCCTGCGGGGGCTCCCTGCGGGGGCTCCCTGCGGGGGGCTCCCTGCGGGGGCTCCCTGCGACCTGTCGCTTACTTTTCTGCTAAACTGGACCCAGTAGCAGTCGGGATGCCACGATGTTTACGTGCGGTCGCGGCAGCTGAAAAGGCGGTCCTGGCATCACGTGATCTAGTGGGTTCTGCTGAGCTCACACTGTTGGTACCACATGCTGTCTCTTTGGTTTTAGTGGAACAGAAAACTTCTCATCTTTCTGCTTCACGATGGCTTAGATCACATGTGTCAAACTCAAGGCCCGCGGGCCAGATGTGGCCCGCCAGACGTTTTCATCTGGCCCGCCGAACATTTCTAGTTTATAATTATTCATTTCCAATAGATATATCGCGTTTTTATCGCTAGAACTACAATTCCCACAATCCTTTGCAGCCGCGGCCCTCCCCCGCGCTGCTCTGCGCTGCTGTGTGTGCTGCCAATGCAAGTGCCGAGGGCTCGACACACGTGAGGAGACAAACAACAGCGACCAGCGACACTCATCGCAGCAGGTTTAAAATCGAACACACCGGCAGCGATGACCTGTAGCGCTCTGCCCCAGGGCAGATCGTGGGAAACACGAGGAATAAAGAAAAGAGGCGGTTTTGTGGACGTTAGAGCTGTGCTAAAAGCGGCGCTAATGTGAAGCTAACAACAAGAAAACAAACTTCTTTGCTGACAACTCTGTGAGGAAAACATCCAAACCAGTGCAAAACCTGGGACAGATCCTGAGCCACAGGTAAAAACACAGGTCAGAGTGTGATAAAGTCTGAACATGACAGAGTGAAGCTGCTTTGAGCTCTCATTTGATTCACCACATGAATCATTTGTCACTAAAATAAGCTTAAACTGTAAAAATAGTGAGCTCATATTGAGTTAGTGCAGCAATATTAACATGTCTGTGATACAAACATTTCATATCAGAATCATCTCACACGTCCATGTTCCTGCTGCTGCTGCTGCATGAATATGGACTCAGTGTCCACATAGAACTATTACTAGGCTTATATAACATTTGTTATATTTTTTATTGTTTTATTTTTTACATTATGTTTGGCCCGCGACCCAGCCTGAGCGTCGAAAAGCGGCCCCTGGCCCAAAATGAGTTTGACACCCCTGGCTTAGATATAACACTATTCTTCTTGAGTTGTCTAATGTCACAGTGAAACGGTGCACACAGATTAACCCTGCCACACTGCCCACCCCTGATGAAGGGGACCCTCACTGTTGTATTTCCACCATTGAACAGGTGTGCACTCCAAGACCGGCTCTGAAAGAAGAGCTTTTCTATGTAAATGGATCGGCATCTCGAGACGCTAACACTGGTCAGAACCGTGTTGGCGTTGCTGGATGCTCTGAGTGGGATGTGGTGGCGTCAGGACCACTGCCCTCACATTTCTCTGCACAGACTGCTGAATTGGGGGCTCTGACAGCTGCGTGCAAACTGGCGAAGGGTCAGTCTGTCACAATTTTCACTGATTCTCGCTATGCGTTTGATGTTTGTTTGTCATGACTGGTCTGGGTTGTGGCGACACAGGAACTTTTTGAAATCAGATGGTAAACCGATTCTGAACTCCACACAGGTTGCAGGGCTCCTGGAGGAGATCCTGTTGCCATCTGAGATTTCTGTATGCAAATGTCAAGCTCACACAAACCGAGATGACCAAATCTCACAGGGAAACAGCAGAGCAGGCTCCGCCCCCAAGGCCGTGTCTTATCTCTGCAGGCCAAAACAAAATGAATGTTTTGTGTCTCATAACACTTCTCTTGCAGAGTCCTTATCAGCCATGCAGGAGTTTGCCACGTCAGAGGAAATCTCTGTGTGGACTGAGGCTGGGGCTGTGAAGTGTGATGGCACATGGCTTGGACCAAATAAAAACCTTGCTTACCTAAACATTTTTTTAGGCAGATGGTGTTGATCTCACATGGCCGTGACCATGCATCAAAAGGGGGGATGGTGACTGCTGTGGGTCAAAATTGGTTCACGAAAGGCTTTACAATTTATGCCCAAAAGTTTTGTCAATCTTGTGCTATTTTGTTTAAACAACAATCCAGGTAGAGCAGAAAAAGTCCCACAGGCAGCCCACCCACCACCACAAAGGCCGTTTGGGCACATGCAGATGGATTCCATTGAACTAACTCCATGCGAGGGCAAGAAGTTCTGTCTGTTGTTTGTTAATGTTTGGTCCCGGTCTGTGGAAGCTTTTCCATCTAAACATGCTTCTAGCAACGCAGTGGTCAAAGCTCTGATCACAGAGATTGTGCCACACTGGGGCATTCCTGAAAACATGTCTAGTGACAATGGCAGCCATTTTGTAGCTAAGGTGGTGGAGGAGGTGGGTCAGTTTCTGGGCATTGATCTCCGTAAACATACCTCTTATCATCCTGAATCATCAGGACTCGTCGAAAGGAGCAACGAGACGATCAAAACAAAACTGACTAAGATCTGTGAGCAAACAGGACTCTCCTGGGTCAAGGCGCTTCCACTCGCACTCATGTACATGCGTATGCGAGTACAGGCAGGATGTAAACATGAGTCCATTTGAAATTCTGTTTCGCTCGCCTGAGCCCACCTAATATAGGCCTGAGATATAGGCCTGAGCCCACCTCCACCACGAGATCTATTACCCGATTCTTCCCTTTGTGATGATTCGATGTTAGCTTATTGTAAAGAATTGGATGCACTGTTGTCCTCTATTTCTGCGCAGGTAAAACCCGCTCTCCTGAAGGCAGCTGAAGCTGGACTTCATAACTTCAAACCAGGAGACTGGGTCCTGGTCCGAGAGCCGAGACGTAAGCACTGGAGGTCCAAACGCTGGTTAGGTCCATTCCAAGTTCTTCTCATCACAGACACCGCAGTGAAAGTAGCCGAACGCGGTACTTGGGTTCACGCATCACACTGTCGAGTGGTCTTCAGCTCACCTGTGGAGCTCAACAACAACAACAGCACGTCTGTCTGTCCACCAGGGGTCAGACACAAGGGCCGGCTGCAACTCCAACCTCAACCACTGAGGACGTCGTGGGACCTTTGAATTGCAACGATCTCAAGCGCGTGAGAGCAGGGGTCAGAGCAGGTCATAAAGCTTCGACCCGCACCAGAGCCCACTGATCGGGTGGTCCGAGCACGTGGCACGTGCCAAAACCCAGCGCAGTTTGAAGCTTCTGCATCGTTTGGTAATCGCATCTACACAACACGATCTTCGTTGTCTTCATGGCTCCTAAAGCACATCCATGTGCTCTTCAGGAGGACAAGAGCCCCCCGGAGCCTAAAGAGCTCTATCCTGATCAACAGGAGGGTCAACATAAGGTCACTGATGAATGCCTTGTTGATGTCAGTCGCTCTGGCTTTGTTAATCATGTGGTTCATTGCTCCGCCCAGCTTGATATATCACAACAGAGAACAAAGGTTCAACCGTAACACTCGGACACTGCGTCATGACAACACACAGAAACACTCGTACACTGCGTCATGGCAACACACAGATTGGGGCTCTTACACTTATTCATAACCATTCCACGGTCTATACTCTAAATTACTGGTATCGATATGTTAAATACATAGCCGATAGCCATAAATGGAAAGATTGTCATGTGTGTACACATGTGCCCATAGCAACGGCGTCGCCCCACGTGTTGCCCCTCCCTGTACCTGATTTAGCCACCATTTTACCTAAAACTCTAATCTCTTTGGATAATCCTAAACTCCTGAGTAAAATAGTTTGGTCTGTGTGGAAAGTGATGACTCCTCTTGTACTACACACAAGACTACAGGGCGACCTGAAATGAACATTAGACCTCCTGAGAATCTAGAACTGGGACCACTCTTTGGACCAGTACATATTCAACCTGGCTCTAAATTTGCATGTTTCACACAGAATATTATATCACCTTTGTCCACCGGAACAGAATCTGAACTTAAACCACTGCATGTAGGACCAATCCCTAATATATATTGTCTCTGCAGTACATGTCCCGTGCACCCCTCTGAGGGAGGGGAGTCATTTGAATACATCTCAGGAGGGTCCCGGAACCACATGTGCACCTTACTACACCGTACCAGACATTTTAGGGACCGTTCCAATAGAGGATTACATGTTTCTCTGTGGATATTACATGTATGAATGTCTTCCAGCTGGATGGGTGGGCCGCTGCGCTGCTGTTATCCCGTCAGATCATTCATACATAATATCCGGGACCCCACACCTCACACACAGGTCTGACGCCTTATGACTCTGGGGGTCTGACGTCTGGGGGTTATTGGCCTAGGTGTAGGTGTGGGTAAACTGATGTTGCGTGTGGAAACTCTGAGCTACAGATTCACTTCTTTTATCAAACACAACACGAGCCACTAAGCCACTATCGAGTCACAGAGAGGAGAGATGCACTGCAGCGATGACTGAAACCTCCCATGTTGTCCCGATGGGACCACTGCTGAATCTCTAAAATGACCGCATTTGTTTCACTTGACTCTTTAACGAACTCCTCCTGGAGCGTCGGCCCAACCAACTTTAAATCCGGTGACAATCATCTACAGGAGCGGGGCATCAAAAGTGATCAAAGTTTTTATTCCAAGTGCAACGGTCTCTGTGCGACGGAGCTGCAAAGTTGATTGAGAATTGAGTTCATTTGCACTGGTTGTGCACAGCATTAGCGTTGACCCCCTGAACATGCTCAAAAACTCACTAAACTTTGTCCAACATTCACAATCGGCGAAAAATGTGTTTTTTATCAGGCACTTAAAAATGCAATAAAAAAAATGGCATGACAGCGCCACCTTCAAACGTCAAAATACATAGCGCCTGTGGGAGATGGCCCGAACATAAATTTGTCGTAGAGCCACGAAATTCCGCACACACATTCAGCTCGTAAAAAATATTATTGTAGCCACGCCCCCTGACTAACCATAAACATGTTAAATTTGAATTAATGTTAAAAAAGGCTGAGTGAGCAGTATTTCCTCACATTATACTTTTAAGAACTCCTCCTCAGGCGTTTGCCCGACCAGGCTTAAATGTGGCTGACATCTTCTTAAGGAGCGCGGCATCAAAAGTTATCCATGTTTTATAGACAAGAGCTACGGTGTCTGAGCGGTGACGCTGCAAAGTCGACTGGCAATTGTGTTCATTTGTGTCGCCGTCTGTTTTGCTTTTTTGGACAAAGCTCAATACACCACCTGCGAGGGCCGTTGGACGCCGCTTGCGGCTGTAATTCTTCTTTCTTCTTCTTCTCGGGACCAGCCCCCCTATTTTTCACCCAGTGAACATTGACGAAAAGTCAAGAAAATTTGCACACCTCTAAAAACGTGCCTCTCTACATTCTACATCTCCTTTTTCTAAAATTCAAAAAATTTGAAAACATTTAAAAAAATACATTGAGGGATTGGACATGGCCCCAAAAAAATCTGATCGTAGAATGATGAAATTTGGCGCAGAGGTAGATGGTGACAAGAGAAGTAAAATATATTATTATGGCAATGCCGCCCGCCCAACCAAATGTCAGCCATATTGGGTCAAAGTTTGCTAAGCATGACTCAGGAGGTTTTCCAAATGTCGTACTTTTACGAACTCCTCCTCGGGCGTGAACCCGAAAAAGCTGAAATTAGGTGAAAATGGTGTTGAGGAGTGGCACATCAAAAGTTATCCAAATGATTTAGACGTCTTTCACGGTGTCCATGCGGCGAAGACACAAACTATTGCTAGAAGTTCACAAATGTCTCAATTTTAAATGATCTGCCATTTGCACATTCACAAAGTCCGATTTGCATCAAATATGAATCAGTTGTTAAAACCTTTACCCTAAACCTACTTGAAGTCAAACTAAATAATTTGGCGCGATAGCGCCCCCTACAGAGTGAAATAAAATTTTATATGGGGAGCAAAATATTTAGTTTTTGGAAATGTTGTGAAATTTGGCACAAAATTACATTTCGGCGTATTGATCAAAAAATCCGATCAGACTGTGACGGAGCCAGTCCGTCAGAGGTTCTAGTCGCCGTTTGTACAAGTGCGGAGCCCGTTCATGCCCGTGCGCACAGACCAACACACACTCGTTCATTCCCCGCTTCCCCCCGCCGTTTCATTCATTCGCACCACACGCGTCATTCACATACTTCCCCGTACTCCTCTGACACTAATTCGCCAAGGGTGCACACTTGCGCGTTTTAGAATAATTCTTAATCATACACGCCAGCTCTTACCCATGTTGATTTGCAGCCTCGCTCCTCCGATGCGGCACGTTGGTCCGAAACGAGCCAGTACTTCCTGGTAGGTTAAATAGGCGCTGTTCGCGCCGTGGTGCTGACCATGTGAGCATGTAATTAACAAGCTCTTGCGTCGTAGGAAGTTGCCACACACATTTATTATACATTTATTTTGGGTTTTCATTATCGTTGTATTTTGCTCAGTGGGAGGGGCAAGTGACACATAAAGGGAGCCGCTTTTGGCCTGGGGGAGTCGGGCACCGGTTACAGTGCAGGTAACAGGGGTGCTGAGGGAGAGAAAGAGAGTGGATAGGTAAAGTTAAAGCTGAACTTTACGTTTGAACCTTGTAATGCTGGATATATGTATTTTTGGACACTGCTCTTTTTCACTGTAAATATTTTGGTCATTGTTGCACTTGGAGATTGGCACAATAAATAGCACCTGAGCACTTGGAAATTCGACTTCGCCTATTTTTTGAAGAGATTCCCGCCACACAGACCCATATTGTCATATTTGTTACGGCGTAGCCGTAGCGATGACAGAAACCTCCCATCTGAAATGTTAACATACCTACACTTTATACTTTTACGAACTCCTCCTCGGGCGTTTTCCCGACTAACCTAAAATTTGGCGAGGCTCATCTTCAGGAGTGGAACATCAATAGTTATCCAATGTTTTATTGTAAGTGTCAGGGTCTTTGTGTGGTAAAGCCGCACATTTTGACAAGAATTTCAGAAAGATGACCTTTTGACTGGGACCCCAAAAGGAGTGGGCCATCGAAAGTGATTCAACTTCTTAAAAAAATGATGGTCTTTGTGCGGCGCAGCCATAGACTTTTTCCAAAATATTGACATTTTCAGTGCACAATAAAGACCCTATTGGGGAAGCAAAGGGGAGAAAGCGAGATTTGGCAGTAGGTGTAATAAAAGGAGGACAATTTCCCCTTCTTGCGTTGCGGGCGGGCGCGTGGCGAGGGCCGATCATTGCGGCTATATTTATTACTTATTACTTTTTCCTTATTATTACATTTATATTGGACTTATTGTTAAGGTTTATCGTTATTAAATAGGATTCTAAGTGCTAATTTTGTGGTAATGTGAGGATGAGATACTCAGTGGTCAAAAGGACCAGGGCAAAATGGAATTTATCCACTGCACATTTGTGTGTATATTTATAATATATATATATATATATATATTGTTGGAATAATTGTAAAGATTTTATCTTTCTTTTATACATTCCTTATTATTGTATGATTGTGTGTGCTTAATAAACTGCTTGTGAGACTATGTTGCAGAAGTAAACTGCTGATCTAATCCAGCCCCTGTTGGACTTGTTGAACTGATGACCAGTAAGAAAAAGCAAGGAACTACCACTCAAGATGATTTGCTTGGAATCTAAGGTCAACCAAAGTTCAACAGACAATGGATGACTTGTGTGTGCACAGCTTCCGCCATGTGTTCCCTCTCCTTTAGGGCGGAGCTGATCATGTAAACAGGGCGTCCCTTATTCTTAATAAAAGAAGGTGGATGGGGATGCTTCTTAGGAAGCAGAGGCAGATGGAACTGGAAGGACCCTCTGCCCCTCCGTCCTCCTCCGGAGAAAACTCTTCTGATTCCCTTGTCTTTCTTCTCTGTTTGTTTAATATGTGGGTTTGTGTAGATTTTAGGCCCCTCATTTTTGGTCCTTCGAGAGCCGGATTCCAAGACGCCTGACGACTCCGGTAGAGATTTCGGAGACCCAGGAAAAGTCTGTGGCCACAGCAAGCGAGACCTGTTAAAGGCTGATTCTCCGAGTTCTGGACGGAGTCTGACGCCTGAAGGAATTCCGAGGGAGAAAGACAACAGGAGTGGGTGATTTTGATTTAAAAAAGCATGTGACTGAGGTTACAGCGGGTTTAAAAAGCATGTGACTGAGGGTTACAGCAGGTTTAAAAAGCATGTGACTGAGGGTTACAATGCGTAAAAAACCCTAATTATTCTAGACTCTGATTAAGGTAAGAACATAGGAGGACAGGCTCCTCCTTAGGGTTAAATTCTGCGAAAAACAAATAAAAAGTAAAGAAATGGAGGGCAGTCTCCACCCTAAGGTTAAAATCTGTGAAGAAAAAAACAAATAAAAATAGAAACTCGTGTTTAAATTCTGATGAACAAAATAAGGTTTATTAGATTGAATAAGTAGGTGTGTGAAAGGACGAATGTGTGGGAGATAAAACCACTAGGTTTGTGTCTCCATAAAAAACGGGTTGGAAATGTAGTGAGTTGTTGTGGATACAATAAGTAAGATTTCTCCGCCTGGAACGAGGCCGAAGTGAGAAATACCACAATAATCCTTATCACTATAACTGACCTAAGAAACAACACCCCAGTCCATAGAGACCTCCCCAGGAGTGAAAGGACTGGACCAGATTCTACAAAATGGGACAAAAAGTAGTAAGAAAAGTTTAATACAAAAATGACCAGTACAAGATTGGAAAGCAGTGTACGCCAAACACCTCGAACGATGGATTAAAAGATATAACTTCACAGGAGAATTGAAATTAAAGAACTAAAGGAAAAAACATTTAACAAAAATGTATCGTGAAGTAAACTATGAATTAGAGAAATGGGTTTAATTGTGTTTAGTTGTAACGATAGAGTAAAAGTTAAAGTTGAAATTAAAGCATGCATTATGGATCCAGTGTGAAGAAATTGCAATATTTTTTTAGTTACTTAAGTATCGCTAGCATTTTGGTTTTTGTTTTTAAGTGGGTTTTGGGATTCTGAGGCTGGACCTCTAAAGCCCATGGGGTTTTCGATTTTGAGATTTGTTTTTTGAGCTTTGGTAGTTGTGTTCACTACGAGAGTCAGAGGTGACTGAGGAAAACACAGCAGTGTTGGGGGCGGAGCTAGTGGCTCCTCCTATGTGTGTGAGAAAGAGGAGGCAAGAGAAAGACTTGAAGATTCGAACCACGACAGAACAGACAAAGACAGTTTGTAGTTGACCGTGACGAAGTGAAAGGACCAGTGGGAGGGGCTGAAATGGGGAACCCCCATCCTACACTGGACCTGACAGACTTGACGAGAGACGTGACCAGAGACTGAGAAGACTTTAACTGGACCGATGACTAATCTAAGACGAAAATTGACGGGAAAAGACTAGAATACTCCAAAGAGATGGGAAGTGTTCCAGTAGCTGAATATAATGGTAAGATAATTGAACTAGTGACTGAAGGGGGAATAAGTTCCAGACCGAGCGCACCAGAAGCAGAAATGGAAACAATAAGTGGTTTATGGTTAACAGACTTTGTGTCACCAGTTACTAGGACATTATTAAATCCCTTCAAGCAAGACTGTGACCCAGAGGGCAATGGGGCGTATCTAATGATTCAAGTAGCCAACCTGAGGACGGGACAACCAGTTAACCCAAACCAAGAAGGGGGAGAACTACACCCAGAGACCATTTTAGGAACAGACCGTGGACTGACCAAGAAATGGACTTGGCAATTAAAGGCATAACACCAGCAAACGAAGATGTCGCTGAATATGTTGAGCAAATGGGACAGCGAAGAGCGTCATATAATTTAGATGGATTAGAAGTTGAGAGAGTGGTCAGAGAATCTCTGGGACACCAGTGGGCATCAGTGAAAGGTGACTGGGACCCCGAGAGAGGTGACTGGGACATTACGACATGACTCACCAGAACTGACCAGATGATTTAATGAATTGTGTGTTAAAATTCGAACTAAATTTGAAAGAAGAGCTAACTATTCTGAAATTAACAGAAAAGAAAACAACAAGATGACGAACCATGTGAAGAATATAGATACAGAATTGCTAAAAGTTTTCAGAACGCATAATGGACTCCAAGATGTACCATGTGACATGTGACATGTGACATGTGACATGAGCCTGGGTGTCACAACATGACATTGGATTCACAACACGCACACGTGAAGACTGCATCACACATGAATATCCTCACATAGTAAAGAATTGGGGATTAATTCAATTGGAAAACAATCTAATATTTGGGAATAAATTTGTATCTAAATTTAATGTTACTCATGAATGACTGAGAGTGGAGGCTATTTAGGTCATCAGGGGGGGGGGTGACCGAGGAGAGCAAGAGTGGTCTCCTAAGCTCTTCGATTGGGGCTACGAGAGAACTTTTGCCGACTTGGAAAAGTGAAAACAGACAAAGCATAAATGTTTTGAATGTTTAGTAGGTTTTTTGCTCTCGTCCTCGCTGGTCATAATAAATACAAGATTTGAGTTACTGGAAGCAGTACAGCTTCCCTCCAAATTAACAGTATGCAAATGCTCAGCACATACAGCAGGGAAAGATCCTGTGTCAAAAGGAAATGCATTTGCAGACAAGAGAGCTAAAGAAGCAGCATGTAAGCGAATACATGTGACACATGTTTCTACAGACCAAGACTTAGACAAAAGTGTTCTGAAAGACATGCAGCAGCGAAGTTTAAAACAAGAATAAGGAACTGTGGAAAAGAAAAGGGGCAACACTGAAAGATGACATCTATGTATGACCCCGCGATAAACCCATCCTACCTAAAAATGTATTTGAATATGCAGCAATATTGAGCCATGGTGTGACACATGTCTCAACAGGAGGGATGGTAATTCAAGTAAACTAAGTATATACCAAATATATATACTACCTATGGATTTAATAATTACTAAAAAAAAAAACTTTTGTAGAGCATGAATTATATGTGCTAAATACAACTCACAGGGTAATTTAGGCCTAAGAGAGGGAAAATTAAAGATTAAATATCCATTTCAAGAAATATACAAGGACTTTATACAATTAAACAAGAGTGAAGGAAAACATTACTGTTTAGTAATAATAGATGCATTCTCTAAATGGACAGAACTATTTCCTGCCAAGAATCCTGAAGCTCTGACTGTGGCAAAAGCACTGTGGGAAGAAGTTATTCCTAGATATGGGATATCTGAAAGTATTAGATCAGATTTTGTAAATGACGTAATTAACAGTGTGACAATTATTCTGTATAAATTTAAAGAACTACTGTGCTCCTCATCCTCAGAGTGCAGGGCTCGTGGAAAGGACAAACAGAACAATCAAAAACAGACTAAAGAAATGCATGGAAGAAACGGGGAGACCACGGACAATGTTTAAAGTTAGTAAAGCTATACTTAAATACTGTAAGTGTTCAGGGGTAACTCTGTATGGAAAAAATGTATGGAAGGCCATATTTAAAATGTTTGAAAAATGTTAGATATTGCCTGAACGTGAAGGAGAAGCAACTCCTTCCCCACTGGATGCATTAGTGGAACCAGGGGACTGGGTGCTGATCAGAGTGGTCAAGAAGAAGCACTGCATTCACCTAAGTGAGAAGGACCATTTCAAGAACTTTTGACCACACCTACTGCGTTAAAGATTGCTGAGAGAAGTACCTGGATACATTTAACGCACTGTAAAAGATCATAAACTATGCCCCGCCTTAGAAGAGAGCCAGAGTGGCTCCCAACAGATATTTGTATGTTGTGATTCTGTTAATACTGTGGTATGTTCCTGGGCCATGGAAACAACTTGTGAACACTACTGAACCAGACCACCACAGGAGCCAAAATCAAGCATGCAGTTTGTCATCAGGACCACAAGTGCAAATTTCAAGCGTGATAAAACTAAGAATTAAGAGAGAAACTGCAGATGAACTTAAATGTGGATGTGTGGTATGCAACAACAGGAGCAGAATGGAGAGATTTGAATAAGAGACAGATTATGACTGGTCTAGTTTGTAAATATATAATGCTGTGAAAGAGCGAAAGAAGTTCAATATACATAAAACTATGACTGGACTGACACTGACTTATGCAGGAGACATTATGTTTATCTATGGGCTATCTTATTCCAGTGGAAGAAATCCTCAATTTCAAGTAACATGATGCTATAACAGAACCAACATGATGCTATGGTAACAGAACCAAACCAGAAGATGCCCCCCAGAACAGTAACTGCGGGTGGGAAGAGATTGGTAACATCAAATTTCACAGTTGATAATTGGTTTTCAACAATATCTGGAATATCTGGACAAAAGAAGAATTGGCTTCTTATGGAACAAGCCTCTGAAGCAAGCTAAAAGAGACTGCATGGTCTGCTTAGGGGCCGGGGGGGGGGGGGCCGATACTTCGTGTGCCTCAGGAACCTCCACCTGTCTTCTAAATTTAATGGGAAAAACAAACCCATCACCAAATTGATCCTACTGACATAAGATCCACTCATTAGCTACAGAGGAAAAGAAAAAGGCCAAATTTCAGTAAAAATGTAGCTCGGGGGAATTTTACATGTGTTACAATGTCAGGGATTTGTAACGACAGAATCAAGTTTTAAACCTGTCACGCAGTGACATCTCTGGTGTCGTGGAGGTGTGGAGAAAATGAACTGTATGAGCGTTACCTAGGAATGCTTTAGTGTCATTACTTTAACCACGTTAGTATTACCTCTTACAGCTGATGAAGAAATATCAGCACCTCATAGTGTTACACCTGAGGACTGGAAACGGGAGAAACGTTCTTTATCATGAGAGGAGAAGATCCAACCTATATGATGTAATAGGAGTGCCTAGAGGGATCTCAGATGAATATAAATTGGTAGAACAAGTAACTTCTGGATTTGAGTATTTTTATATGGATAACACCAAACAAAAATATTGATAGGATCAATTACATCCACTACAATGTCCAGAAACTTGGAAATTACACACAGCAAGGTTTTGAAGCGGACATCTATGATGTCATTACAGAACAGATTGGCTGTAGACATGATCCTTGTGGAAAGGGGCGGAGTCTTTTCAGCGCTTTGGGGATCAATGCTACACGTTCATTCCAAACAGTACTGCCACAGAAGGACGCCTGACCAGGGCCATGAGGGTCTGAGGTCTATGACTCGGCGCATGAAAGAGCAGTCAGGAGTAGATGCTACTCTCTGGAGCAACTGGTTGAACGTGTTTGGCAAATACAGAGCGATAGTCTCGTCTGTTCTGGTGTCAGTCGCTGTGTTTGTAGTTATTCTAACATTGTGTGGATGTTGTTGTATTCCATGTATAAGATCTCTTTCAGAAAGGATAATTTCCACTGCGATCTCACCACCGGATGATGAGGCGGTGCAGATGCATTTATTGGCTGGTAGTGATGAGGAGAATCCTGAAGGTGCACGTCCTAAAAGGTTCCAAGAAATCGTGTGTAAGAAAGAGTGTAAAAAAAATATATGATCCTGCAACTGAAAAACTCACTGTGGAGAGGAAGAAAAGTGATGCATAAAGGATACGATAAACAGGAGGGAAATGTTGGAATAATAGTAAAGATTTTATCTTTCTTTTATACATTCCTTATTATTGTATGATTGTGTGTGCTTAATAAACTGTTTGTGAGTTTGTTGCAGAAGTAAAACTGCTGAGATAATCCAGCCCCTGTTGGACTGTTGAACTGACCTGTAAGAAAAGCAAGGAACTACCACTCAAGATGATTTGCTAGGAATCTAAGGTCAACCAAAAGTTCAACAGACAATGGATGACTTGTGTGTGCACAGCTTCCGCCATGTGTTCCCTCTCCTTTAGGGCGGAGCTGATCATGTAAACAGGGCGTCCCTTATTCTTAATAAAAGAAGGTGGATGGGGATGCTTCTGAGGAAGCAGAGGCAGATGGAACTGGAAGGACCCTCTGCCCCTCCGTCCTCCTCCGGAGAAAACTATTCTGATTCCCTTGTCTTTCTTCTCTGTTTGTTTAATATGTGGGTTTGTGTAGATTTTAGGCCCATCATATATATATATTATATATATTATATATATATTATATATATACATATATATACACACACACACACTCTTTCTTTGAGGTTCGGGTTATTAATTGACTGATTTGTTGTTGATTTGTTGTTGATTTGTTGTTTGTTGTTGTAATCAGATTTATTATCTTGGCTCTGGCCAAGTCGAGGGTCGAGACAGAGCTTCAGGGGGTCCGATCCTGGAGGGTTGTTTGATTAGAGCTTTGATTGTGACAATGTGCGTATGTGTCACTGTTCTGGAGTCAGGGAGAGCTGACCCCGCCGCCCTTTGACCCCACCGCCCTTTGACCCCGTCGTCCTTTGACCCCGCCGTCCTTTGATCCCGCCGCCCTTTGACCCCCGCCGCCCTTGGGACCCCGCCGCCCTTGGACCCCCGCCCTTGGGACCCCGCCGCCCTTGGGACCCCGCCGCCCTTGGACCCCGCCCGCCCTTGGACCCCGCCGCCCTTTGACCCCGCCGCCCTTTGACCCCGCCGCCCTTTGACCCGCCGCCCTTTGATCCCGCCGCCCTCTGACCCCGCCGCCCTTTTGACCCCGCCATCCTTTGACCCCGTCTGGGAAGCCTCAGTTTTACACACCGATTCTAACCGTGTTGGCACCGTTGGACACACTTGGTAAACACCAGCCCACACGGGACCCCATCGTGGTGAGTGGTGGTGGTGATGCACCAGTTGTGTTCATGTTTACATCATCCATACAAGCCACAGCCTGACACCCCCATGTGGCCCAGGCTGGTAACTACAATGAGGGGAAACTGGGACGGCCTTGTCGTGCTGGAAGGCCGGACCCGGAGGCCGGACCACAGACCGCTCGGACTCCGGACTGAGTCCAGGACTGAGTCCAGGACTGAGTCCAGGACTGAGTCCAGGACTGAGACGCAGCCTTGGACTTTTACTGGACAAACACTCAGAAATGTGGACAAAAGTTTTACTTTCATCAACAAATGTTACACACTTTAACACTACTTATACTTTAGTGAAGTGGAAAACACAGTAAGTTTGTGAAAGTGTGTTCAAGTGGGCGTGGCTCCGAACGTTCTCATGACAGGCTTTTAAAGGAACTATTTGTTCTGTAATAACTGTGTGTAAACATTGGGTTAAACAGTGGGTGTAATGCCTCATTCCTCCAGCAGGGTCACGTTGTAGGTCACGTTGCTCTCATTAAGAGTCATTCTCAATCTCTTTTCCAAATAAACCTTTTCCTTTTACATCATTTAACTCTATAATTCCAACCGTTATAACTCCACACTGCCCTCCTCTGGCCATAGTTGGAACTTCTTTCAAACAGAATAAATGTGTCTCCTTTAAATACAGAATCCTTTAAAGTGCAGTAAAAACATTCCGCCGATTGTGATTGGTTGGAGGTCACGTCCCGCCCCGAGCAGCGGAGACTCCTCCCCTTCTCCTCGGTGACAGACATCGCCCCCTGCTGGACCATCGTACAAGTGCACGCTCTGGACCACGGCTTCGGCTCGAAGCTCGATCTTCTGCAGGAGAAACACAAGTCTGAGTCCCACTTTGACCTGCAACGCTCGGGGTCAAACGCTCAGGGGTCAAACACGCTCGGGGGTCAAACGCTCGGGGTCAAACACACTAAACGCTCAGGGTCAAACACACTCAAACGCTCAGGGTCAAACGCTCGGGGTCAAACGCTCGGGGGTCAAACGCTCGCTCGGGGTCAAACGCTCGGGGTCAAACGCTCGGGGTCAAAACACAACGCTCGGGGGTCAAACACACTAAACGCTCGGGGTCAAACGCTCGGGGTCAAACACACTAAAAGCTCAGGGTCAAACGCTCGGGGGTCAAACGCTCGGGTCAAACGCACCAAACGCTCGGGGTCAAACGCATTATGTCGTTGCAAATATGTCGATTCAAACCTGGAAGTCTCTGATGAAGGTGAGGAAGAAACTGATGAAGGAGAAGGCCAAAGACCATTCAGACACAGTACTGACCAGGTGAGGCGTGTAACCCTGAAACACACACACAGAACACACACGTGCACACACAACACACGCACACACAGAACAAACACACACACAAAACCCACACACACCCACACAAAACACAAAACACAACAAACACACACACACACACAGAACACACACACACACACACACACACAGAACACACACACAGACACACACACACACACAGAACACACACACACACACACACACAGAACACCACACCAAACACACACACACCACACAAAACACACACAAAACACACACACACAAAACACACACAAAACACACACACACAGACAAAACACACACACACACACACACAGACACACAACACACACACACACACACACACAAAACACACAAACACAAACACACACACACACACACAGACAGAACACACACACACACAGACAGAACACACACACACACACACACACACACACAACACACACAACAGAACACACACACACACACAACAGAACACTCACACAGACACACACACACACACACACACACACAGACAGAACCACACACAGACACACAGACACACACAGACAGAACAGACACACCACACACACACACACACACACACAGACAGAACACAAACACACAGAACACACACAGACAGAACACACACACACAGAACACACACAAACAGAACACACACACAACAACACACACACAACAGAACACACACACAGACACAGAACACACACACAGAACACACACACAGACACACACAGACACAGAACACACACACACACACACACACACACACACACACAGACACACACACACAGAACACACACACACACACACACAGACACACACACACACACACACATTAGTTTGTCCAGCAGAAACTGTAAATCTCCTGATCTTTAGTTCAGTTGAATACGTTTTATAATCTGTTCATTATTTATAATGTGGTCAATGCTTTTATTTTGAAAAGACTGTAAAAGCCAAAGTTCATGAGCTAAACGTGTGTGATGTTTTTACGAATGCACTGTGCTTTGGCCCAGTAGAGGGCGCCATCACACTCTAGAAGGGTTATCAAAGCACAAGAGTTATTTGGACTGGACGATCATTTCTTTGCTCTCATAAAGACGTTCAATAAAAGTGATTCTGATTCAAGCCGAGACTGAAGCTTTGTCTGTGTTTCAGACGCACAGTTTCTCCAGGCGTCCAGTGCAGCTTGTGAGCCACGTCCACTCCAGGCAAACGACTGTACATGACCACAGACGAGACGAACACTGGGATCTGATCAGGACTGAAACGGGTCTGAAACAGGTCTGAAACGGGACTATAACAGGGTCTGAAACGGGGTCTGAAACGGGGTCTGAAACGGGGTCTGAAACGGGGTCGAAACGGGTCTGAAACGGGTCTGAAACGGGTCTGAAACGGGTCTGAAACGGGTCTGAAACGGGGTCTGAAACGGGTCTGAAACGGGTCTGAAACGGGTCCTGAAACGGGTCTGAAAAGGGTCTGAAACGGGTCTGAAACAGGGTCTGAAACGGGTCTGAAACGGGTCTGAAACGGGTCTGAAACGGGGTCTGAAACGGGGTCTGAAACAGGTCTGAAACAGGGTCTGAAACGGGTCTGAAACGGGTCTGAAACAGGTCTGAAACAGGTCTGAAACAGGGTCTGAAACAGGGTCTGAAACAGGGTCTGAAACTGGTCTGAAACGGGACTATAACAGGTCTGAAACAGGTCTGAAACAGGTCTGAAACACAGGGTCTGAAACAGGGTCTGAAACAGGGTCTGAAACAGGGTCTGAAACTGAAACGGGTCTGAAACGAGGTCTGAAACGAGGTCTGAAACGGGACTGAAACGGGTCTGAAACGAGGTCTGAAACGAGGTCTGAAACGAGGTCTGAAACGAGGTCTGAAACGAGGTCTGAAACGAGGTCTGAAACGAGGTCTGAAACAGGGTCTGAAACAGGTCGGAAACAGGGTCTGAAACAGGTCTGAAACATGAAACAGGGTCTGAAACAGGGTCTGAAACAGGTTCGGAAACAGGGTCTGAAAACAGGGTCTGAAACAGGTCTGAAACAGGGTCTGAAACAGGGTCTGAAAACAGGGTCTGAAACAGGGTCTGAAACAGGTTCTGAAACAGGGTCTGAAACAGGAAACGTATAACAGGTCTGAAACAGGGTCTGAAACAGGGTCTGAAACAGGGTCTGAAACAGGGTCTGAAACAGGGTCTGAAACAGGTCGGAAACAGGGTCTGAAACAGGTCTGAAACAGGGTCTGAAACAGGGTCTGAACAGGGTCTGAAACAGGGTCTGAAACGAGGTCTGAAACGAGGTCTGAAACGAGGTCTGAAACGGGACTGAAACGGGTCTGAAACGAGGTCTGAAACGAGGTCTGAAACGAGGTCTGAAACGAGGTCTGAAACGAGGTCTGAAACGAGGTCTGAAACACAGGGTCTGAAACAGGGTCTGAAACAGGTCGGAAACAGGTCGGAAACAGGGTCTGAAACAGGTCTGAAACAGGTCTGAAACAAAGGGTCTGAAACAGGGTCTGAAAACAGGTCGGAAACAGGGTCTGAAACAGGGTCTGAAACAGGGTCTGAAACAGGTCTGAAACAGGGGTCTGAAACAGGTTCTGAAACAGGGTCTGAAACAGGACTATAAACAGGTCTGAAACAGGGTGTGAAACGGGTCTGAAACAGGGTCTGAAACAGGGTCTGAAACAGGGTCTGAAACAGGGTCTGAAACGGGTCTGAAACAGGTCTGAAACAGGGTCTGAAATGGGTCTGAAACAGGACTATAACAGGTCTGAAACAGGGTCTGAAAAAGGGTCTGAAACAGGGTCTGAAACAGGGTCTGAAACGGGTCTGAAACAGGGTCAAAAACAGGGTCAAAAACAGGGTCTGAAACGAGGTCTGAACGAGGTCTGAAACGAGGTCTGAAACGGGACTATAACAGGTCAGTAACGGGTCTAAAAACGGGGTCCGAAACGGGGTCCGAAACGGGGTCCGAAACGGGGTCCGAAACGGGACTAAAAGATCTGAAACGGGGTCTGAAACGGGGTCTGAACGGGGTCTGAAACGGGGTCTGAAACGGGGTCTGAAACGGGACTATAACAGGTCTGAAACGGGACTATAACAGGTCTGAAACGGGGTCTGAAACGGGACTATAACAGGTCTGAAACGGGACTGATAACAGGTCTTGAAACGGGGGTCTGAAACGGGACTATAAACAGGTCTGAAACGGGACTATGACAGGTCTGAAACGGGACTATAACAGGTCTGAAACGGGGTCTGAAACGGGACTATAACAGGTCTGAAACGGGTCTGAAACGGGACTATAACGGTCTGAACAGGGTCTGAAACGGGGTCTGAAACAGGTCTGAAACAGCGTCTGGAACAGGGTCTGGGAACGAGGTCTGAAACGGGACTATAACAGGTCAGTAACGGGTCTAAAACGGGGTCAGAAACGGGGTCCGAAACGGGACTAAAAGGTCTGAAACGGGTTCTGAAACGGGGTCTGAAACGGGGTCTGAAACGGGACTATAACAGGTCTGAAACGGGGTCTGAAACGAGGTCTGAAACAAGGTCTGAAACGAGACTATAACAGGTCAGTAACGGGTCAAAAACGGGTCGGGGACGGGGTCCGAAACGGGGTCCGAAACGGGGTCCGAAACGGGGTCTGAAACGGGACTATAACAGGTCTGAAACGGGGCTGAAACGGGACTATAACAGGTCTGAAAACGGGACTATAACAGGTCTGAAACGGGACTATAACAGGGTCTGAAAACGGGAACTATAACAGGGTCTGAAACGGGGTCTGAAACGGGGTCTGAAACGGGTCTGAAACGGGGTCTGAAAGGGGTCTGAAACGGGGTCTGAAACGGGGTCTGAAACGGGTCTGAAAAGGGTCTGAAACGGGGTCTGAAACAGGGTGAAACGGGGTCTGAAACGGGGTCTGAAACGGGGTCTGAAACAGGTCTGAAACAGCGTCTGGAACAGGGTCTGGAAAGGGTCTGAAAGGGTCTGAAACGGGGTCTGAAACGGGGTCTGAAACTGGGTCTGAACGGGGTCTGAAACGGGGTCTGAAAACGGGGTCTGAAACGGGGTCTGAAACGGGGTCTGAAACGGGGTCTGAAACAGGGTCTGAAACGTCAAACGGGTCAGTCGAAACGGGGTCCGAAACGGGGTCGAAACGGTCGAAACGGGTCTGAAGGGTCGAAACGGGTCTGAAACGGGGACTATAACAGGTCTGAAACGGGGTCGAAACGGGACTATAACAGGTCTGAAAACGGGACTAAACAGGTCTGAAACGGGACTATAACAGGTCTGAAACGGGACTACGGGGTCTCGGGGTCTGAAACGGGACTAAAGGTCTGAAACATAACAGGTCTGAAACAGGGTGAAACTGAAACGAGGTCTGAAACGAGGTCTGAAACGAGGTCTGAAACGGGACTATAACAGGTCAGTAACGGGTCCGAAACGGGGTCCGAAACGGGGTCCGAAACGGGGTCCGAAACGGGTCCGAAACGGGGTCCGAAACGGGGTCGAAACGGGACTATAACAGGTCTGAAACGGGGTCTGAAACGGGACTATAACAGGTCTGAAACGGGACTATAACAGGTCTGAAACGGGACTATAACAGGGTCTGAAACGGGACTATAACAGGGTCTAAACGGGGTCTGAAACGGGTCTGAAACGGGGTCTGAAACGGGGTCTGAAACGGGGTCTGGAAACGGGGTCTGAAACGGGGTCTGAAACGGGTCTGAAACTGAAACGGGGTCTGAAACAGGGTCTGAAACGGGACTATGAAACAGGTCTGAAACAGGGGTCTGAAAGGGTCTGAAACAGGGTCTGAAAACGGGTCTGAAACAGGGTCTGAAACAGGGTTTGAAACGAGGTCTGGAACGAGGTCTGAAACGAGGTCTGAAACGAGGTCTGAAACGGGACTATAACAGGTCAGTAACGGGTCTAAAACGGGGTCGAAACGGGGTCCGAAACGGGGTCCGAAACGGGGTCCGAAACGGGACTATAAGGTCTGCAAACGGGGTCTGAACGGATAAACAGGTCTGAAACGGGACTATAACAGGTCTGAAACGGGACTATAAACTAACGGGACAGGGTTGAAACGGGGGTCTGAAACGAGGTCTGAAACGGGGTCTGAAACGGGGTCTGAAACGGGGTCTGAAACGGGGTTCTGAAACTGGTCTGAAACGGGGTCTGAAAACAGGGTCTGAAACGGGACTAAACAGGGTCTAACAGGGTCTGAAACAGGGTCTGAAAACAGGTCTGAAACAGGGTCTGAAACAGGTCTGAAACAGGGTCTGAAACAGGGTCTGAACTGGAACGAGGTCTGAAACGAGTCTGAAACGGTCTGAAACGAGGTCTGAAACGAGGTCTGAAACGGGACTATAACAGGTCAGTAACGGGTCTAAAACGGGGTCCGAAACGGGGTCGAAACGGGACTAAAAAGTCTGAAACGGGACTTATAACAGGTCTGAAACGGGACTATAACAGTCTGAAAGGGTAGTCTGAAACGGGACTATAAAAGGTCTGAAAGGTCTGAACGACTATAACAGGTCTGAAACGGACTATAACAGGGTAACAGGTCTGAAACAGGACTATAACGGTCTGAAACAGGGCCTGAAACGGGTCTAAACAGGTCTGAAACAGCGTCTGGAACGGTCTGAAACGAGGTCTGAAACGAGGTCTGAAACGAGGTCTGAAACAGGGTCTGAAACGGGACTATAACAGGTCAGTAACGGGTCTAAAACGGGGTCCGAAACGGGACTAAAGGTCTGAAACGGGGTCTGAAAGGTCTGAAACGGATAACAGGTCTGAAACGGGACTATAAACAGGTCTGAAACGGACTATAACAGGTCTGAAACGGGACAACGGGGTCTGAAAACGGGTCTGAAAGGGGTCTGAAACGTCTGAAACGGGTCTGAAACGGGGTCTGAAACGGGGTTCTGAAACGGGGTCTGAAACGGGGGTCTGAAACGGGATATAACAGGGTCTGAAAACAGTCTGAAAGGACTATAACAGGTCTGAAACGGGACTATAACAGGGCACAGGGTCTGAAACGGGGTCTGAAACGGGGTCTGAAACGGGGTCTGAAACGGGTCTGAAACGGGGTCTGAAACGGGGTCTGAAACGAGGTCTGAAACGAGGTCTGAAACGGGACTATAACAGGTCAGTAAGTCCGAAACGGGGTCCGAAACGGGGTCCGGGGTCCGAAACGGGGTCCGAAACGGGGTCCGAAACGGGGTCGGGTCCGAAACGGGGTCTGAAACGGGGTCTGAAACGGGGTCTGAAACGAGGTCTGAAACGAGGTCTGAAACGGGGTCTGAAACGGGGTCTGAAACGGGATCTGAAACGGGACTATGACAGGTCTGAAACAGGGTCTGAAACGGGGTCTGAAACAAGTCTGAAGGATACTGCAGATGATGGAGCTGAAGGTCCAGACCGTGAGCATGAGTCTGGTCTTGAACAGGTTTTTTGCTGTGGACTTTAGGCTGCATCCAGAACGAGACCAGGGTCTGGACCAGGACGTAAAGAGCCCCCGACTCCAAAGGTGAGCACCGCCCCCAACAGGTGAACCGGGAACACTGCGGTCTTCTGTTAGGGACAAGAGACTGGTGTTAAACCAGGTCTAAACCAGGTCTAAACTGGGTCTAAAACTGGGTCTAAACTGGGTCTAAACTGGGTCTAAACTGGGACTATAACAGAAATGTCTGACCTGAAAGTTGGCGACGACGCACATTCCAAACGACGACACGACGCCAAAGAACAAACCGAGACGATTCAGTCTGAGCAGACGAGAGTCCGAGTCTGAGGACAGCGCCTCCACCTGTTTGAACCGAATATACACCGTGAACACACCTGGACACACACACACAACAGGGCCACGTTTAGTCCTGACTCTGGCACCAGCAGGAGGCTGGGCCACGTTTAGTCCTGACTCTGGCACCAGCAGGAGGCTGGGCCACGTTTAGTCCTGACTCTGGCACCAGCAGGAGGCCGGTCCAGGTTTAGTCCTGACTCTGTTTTAGTCCCTTCTGCAGCAGACAATCGAAAACTGGCTGAGCAACTCAACACCTTCTACTCCAGGTTTGATGTGACCACCCCCTCCCCACGGTGGCCACCTCGGCCAACCCAAACCTGCCCCCCCCCACCTCCCCCACCACTCTCTCAGTTCAGGAACAGGATGTTCACAGGCTATTTCGGAAATCCAACCCCGAAAAGCTGCTGGACCAGACGGCGTCTCGCCCGCCACATTAAGACATTGCGCAGGAGAGCAGACCCCCGTCTTCACAGACATTTTTAACACCTCCCTGGGGTCATGCCATGTCCCAGCCTGCTTCAAGTCGTCCATCATTGTCCCTGTCCCCAAGAAGCCCCGGATCACTGGACTTAATGACTACAGGCCTGTGGCGCTGACGTCTGTAGTCATGAAGTCATTTGAACGCCTGGTCTTGCCCACCTCAAGTCCTTCACCTCCTCCCTGCTGGACCCCCTGCTGGACCCCCTGCAGTTCGCCTACAGAGCCAACAGGTCTGTAGACGACACCATCAACCTGGCACTCCACTTCATCCTGCAGCATCTGGACTCCCCGGGAACCTACGCCAGGATCCTGTTTGTGGACTTCAGCTCTTCATCAACACCATCCTCCCTGCTCTGCTCCAGGAAGAGCTCTCCCAGCTCAACGTGCCTGACTCCACCTGCAGGGGGAGCACTGACTTCCTGAAGGATCGGAGGCAGTGCGTGCGGCTGGGGAAGAATGTCTCAGACACTCGGACTATCAGCACAGGAGCTCCACAGGGCTGTGTACTTTCCCCTCTGCTCTCATCTCCCTGTACACAAACTGCTGCACCTCCAGCCACGACTCCGTAAAACTCATCAAGTTTGTGGACGATACCACCCTCATCGGGGATGAGTCTGTCTACAGGAGGGAGGTGGTCCGGGCTGGTGTCCTGGTGCAGCGGTAACAATCTGGAGTTCAACGCCCAGAAGACAGTGGAGATGATCGTGGACTTCAGGAAAGCCACATCCCCCCAGACCCCCCTCATCATGACAGACTCCCCCATCACCACTGTGGACTCCTTCCGCTTCCTGGGCACCACCATCACCCAGGACCTCCAGTGGGAGCCCTCCATCAGCTCCCTCATCAAGAAGGCCCAGCAGAGGATGTACTTCCTGTGGCAGCTAAGGAAAGCCAAGCTGCCAGTGCAGATGATGGTGCAGTTCTACACGGCCATCATTGAGTCCATCCTCACCTCCTCCACCACCGTGTGGTACACTGGAGCCACAGCCAGGGACAAACAGAGACTACAGCGCCCTCTGCTGGAGCCACAGCCAGGGACAAAAAGAGACTACAGCGCCCTCTGCTGGAGCCACAGCAAGGGACAAACAGAGACTACAGCGCATTGGACATGGTCTATTTGAACCACTCTCCTCAGGCAGGAGGCCACTCCCCTCAGGCAGGAGGCCACTCCCCTCAGGCAGGGGGCTACGGTCCATCCGGACCAGAACCTCCCGCCACAAGAACAGTTTCTTTCCCTCTGGCGTTGGACTCATGAACACTTCTAAACACCTGTCACTTTAACTACACTCTTCATCACTCACTGTCACTTTCTGCACTCAAAACTGTAAATCTAACTAACTCTTGTGTACATAGAAATGCCTATTTTTATTTTTATTGTATAGTCATTTTAAAGTGTTTCTTAATGCCCTTTTTTTGATTGAATATATGTTGTTTTATTATTGCTCAGTGTTTTATGTTGCACCTTAAGGCTGAGACAAGTTCCTATGTTTGTGAATTTTGTTCATTGACAATGGCAATAAACTTTTTCTGATTCTGATTCTGATTCTTAGCGACAATGGTGTCGAGAACATTCAAAACACTAGATGTAACAGAGTTCAACAAATAATTTACATTAGAACATGACACATTTTCAAAGTTTATCATTTCCATAAACAGTTTTCCCGTGCTGTCATTTATGTGTCTCTCCGGACAATTGCAGGACCAGCTGGTGGTTTGGTGGAAAAACAGACAGGTCAAAGAAGACACAGAAATGATCAGACAGAGCAACATCGACCACATTGACGTTTGAAATATGAACCCCTTTTGTAATTAGAAGATCTAGAGTGTGCCCTCTGCTGTGTGGTGGGCCACTCTCTGTGGGTGGGGCCCTCTGCTGTGTGGTGGGCAACTCACGTCCTGAGTAAGACCGAAAGTTTCAAGGACTAGCATGAAGCTCTTTAGCGTTTTCTGTCACAGATATTATCCACATGAACATTGAAATCACCCGTTATGACCAAACATCAAAGTCTGTGCATACGACTGAAACATCTCAAGTAAAATCATCGAATAAAACTTTGGCCAGTGCTGAGGAGGCTTGTATAAAACAATGAAGAGAATTGGATGAGACTGTTTTAGCTCCATTTTACACTTGACGACAAAAGAGCCAGAAGAGAGGCGAGAGAGAGTGTTTTACCTAAAAAAGCCGAGACATCGAGCATAATCCGAACACACATCGCTCTGGAGCCGTCGTCCCAGTGTCACTGAAACACACCGGAGAAGTTTACGAGAGAAATGGAACAATTGGAGAGTTGGAGGAGCCAGGACCAGAGACAGGTGTAGTACCTGATGTAGGGCAGCAGGGGGTCCACATGTCTCAGGACGACAGCTGTGATATAAGAGAAGATAAACGCAGCAGACGTCCACACGACCAGAGCAGCAGGAACAGCACAGAGGCCCTGCTGCCACCAGAACATCCTGAAGAACACAGAGACGAGACGTTAAACCACCAGAACATCCTGAAGAACACAGAGACGAGACGTTAAACCACCGGAACATCCTGAAGAACACAGAGACGAGACGTTAAACCACCGAACATCCTGAAGACACAGTTAAACACCGACGAGACTGCAGAGACAAGACAGAGAACACCACCAAGAACTCCTGACGAACGTTAAACCACCAGAACATCCTGAAGAACACAGAGACGAGACGTTAAACCACCAGAACATCCTGAAGAACACAGAGACGAGACGTTAAACCACCAGAACATCCTGAAGAATACAGAGACGAGACGTTACACCACCAGAACATCCTGAAGAACACAGACGAGAAGTTAAGCCACCAGAACAACAAAGACAGAACAGTTCCTCTAGCGCCCCCTGTGGTCTCCTCCCATGTCCTGCTTAGCTTCAGAGTGAAGTCGTGTGATCTTTCCTGAACGGTTTGAAAAGTTCTGTTTCTTCTCAGAGAAACTTTATTATTACAGTACTTTTTTTTATATCAAATGAAATTACTTACTGCAGGGGTCTCGCTACGTACATACAGGGGGCGGGGCCACCATCCGATTGGACCTGAGGAAATAAACCGCCCCTAAAAACCCAACTTCAGCCCAGATTTTAACTTCAATACTACTTCAAATGGACAAGTCTGAAGCTTCAAAACGCTGTGTTTCATTACAATCATGTTCACGAGAAATGAGTTTAATGAGGAGGAGGAGCAGGAGGAGGAGCAGGAGGAGGAGAAGCAGGAGGAACAGGAGCAGCAGCAGGAGGAGGAGGAGGCAGAGCAGGAGGAGAGGAAGAGGAGCAGCAGGAGGAACAGAGAGCAGCAGGAGGAGGAGGAGCAGCAGGAGGAACAGGAGCAGCAGGAGGAGCAGGAGGAGGAGCAGGAGGAGCAGCAGGAGGAGCACGATGAGGAGGAGCAGAATGAGCAGTAGCAGCAGCAGGAGGAGGAGCAGCAGGAGGAGGATATAATAGGCCTATAATATCTGTGGCCTATACAGTTTACAGAGTATGTGCAGCGTATCAGGATATATATTTATTGCCATTGTCAATGAACAAATTCACAACATAGGAACGTGACTTGATGACAGATGCGACATGAGAGAGACATGCATAAAGAGCACCGGCCACCAGGGGGGCGCTCACTTTCGCGCAGCGCCTACTCGGTATACTTGAACTCTTGGAAAATGAAAAACAGTTTCAGCGATAAGCATACAAAGATACACAACACATATTGAGTACATTACACGAGGTCAACGTGATGGATATGTTCAGTGGATATTGGGGAGGGGCCACAAACAAGATAACACAAAGATTAGGATGTGGGATGTGCAGACGGTGAGTGAAGGCCGAATCTTGTTTTGTGTAAGTGTCTGTGTGTCTTCAGCACGGCCTTGAACGCCTGTAGCTCTCCAGCCCGGGGCCAGATAAGAAAAGGGGAGAGAGATACAAGGGCGCAGCAGCGAAAAGAGAAATAAGTACTTTTATACATTTTGTTGATCAATGATTTACGATCAAATAATCCAACCGTTTCTGGTCCTCTGTGTGCGATCAGCTTGATTCATTGAGTTACTCCGTCCGACAGCCAAAAAGTTCCCATTTCCTTGATTGAATCCCCCAAAGTCTTTTGCATCTCCATGGTCCGAAATAAGATGTTCCGGTTCAGATCAGTGAGTTGCCACGTGCTGTGCTCAAGTCTCTGTTTGAGTCCTTTCATTCTTTCACTCAAATCCAAAAACCTTTTCATGTTGATGTCAGACAGTTGTTGGGTGAATCTTTCTGTCTTCCCAATTTTCCGATAGACCAGTGCGACTCCGAGCCCAATGAGGAGGAATCCTGCTCTCATGAATCCAAATACAAATAGGTCCTCCACATCTTCAATGAGCAGGGCTCGATGCATAGAACCTGCCAGTTCTTCCAATAGTCCCGAACGTACCCCGCTGAGGACGTTCCGTCGTGGGACAGGTTGCTTCTCCCGGGGAAGCTTTTCTCTGGGAAAAAACTTTATCCAATGCACTCAGAGACCAATCATTAGATTCATTATTCCGGAGAACAACAGGTGATCATCTGTGATTTAGAGAGAAAAGAGAGAAAAACAACGACGAGAGAGGCAAAAGTAGCAGCCAGCGGGGGAGCAGAGGAAAACACGTCCGCACAGGAGGGAGGAGTGGACAAAGAACACAAGAACAAGTATGTGCAGCGTATGTCCAGCGTATGTCAGCGTATGTGCAGCGTATGTGCATGCCACGTATGTGAGCGTATGTCAGCGTATGTGCGCGTGGAGTGCAAGTGTGCAGCGTATGTCAGCGTATGTGACGTATGTCCAGAGTAGTGCAGAGTATGTGCAGCGTATGTGCAGGTATCAGCAGTATGTGCAGCGTAATGTCAGAGTATGTGCCGATGGCGTAGTCCGCAGGTATGTCAGAGTATGTCAGCGTATGTGCGAGATGTAGATTGTGCAGCTAATGCAGCGTATGTGGAGCGTATGTGCAGAGTATGTGCAGAGTATTCCAGAGTATTCCGAGTAATGTCACTATGTGCAGAGTATGTGGAGAGTATGTCCAGCGTTGTGCAGCGTATGTCCGTATGGGCAGATATGTCACGTATGTGCAGAGTATAGGCCAAGTATAGTGCAAGTATGTGCAGCGTATGTGCAGTTTATGTCCAGAATGTCAGAGTATGTCCAGAGTATGGTCCAGAGTATTGTGCTGCAGTTTCCAGTGTTGACTTGACATGTGGTTCGTGTTTGCCAGTTTTGTTTCTAATCTTCTCAAACACGAGGAATAAAGTCAGATCTCTGGTTCTGAGTTTTTTTCTTCAGAAACTCTAAGTTTGGAGCTCAGAACCTAACATGTCACTGTTTGGACCCTTTTAAAACAGAGAAGTGAAACTCAATCATTTCAACTTGTTGAAAATGAAGTGAGATTTAAAAGGAAAAGACAAAAAGCACAAACTGTGACAAACGGTTTAAGAAAAGAGCACGAGGAAAGTGTCTGAAGTGTCTGTACAAAGACAAATGGAATGGATTCGAAACATGTTTGAACATGTTTGAACATGTTTGAACATATTTGAACATGTTTGAACATGTTTACATGGGTTTTAGTTTCAGTTTAGTTTTATTAGGACAATGTGCAGTTTCATTAAAAATAGTCTAACCAGATTTAGCTTCCAATGCTCATTTCCATCTGCAGTCCTCACAAAAAACATTACCATCAAGTATAAAGTGCAATACAAATATAAGTGCTCATCTCCAGACCTCACAATCTAAAATACAGTACAATGAAACAATAAAGTGCAAATACAAATACAATCTCCAATCCTTTCTATAAAACACAGTACAATAAAACGATCAAATGTAAACAAATACTAACTCCGTTTAAAGACTTTGGTGTCAAACTCGGCTCTTCTCAGGCTCGTGTGTTTCCATCTGAAGCGCATGACTTTCCTCACGTTTTCCGCATTTCCTCCTGAAAACAAGCCGAAAATCTCACCTCAAACGCGGGCAGCAGCAGCACCGGGGCTCGGCAGACTCCGGGACACGGCGTGGATCTCCGGTGACTCCCGTAAATCCGCGGAAAACCCGTGAAATCTGAAAAAAAAAACCGGTTTGGAAGTGCGAAAAGCCCGAGCTCAAACCCAGCGGCTCAGGCGGAATGCTCACTGCGCATGCGCCGCGTTCTGTCTGTCAGGCGGAATGCTCACTGCGCATGCGCCGCGGGCCCCGGGTTCTGTCTGCCAGGCGCAGAAGCAAACTCACGCTAACGCCAAAACTACAAACTTCACCACGGATTTTCAGCTTTATTGTCAAATAAGTGAAGTGAAATATACACTGATGAGACACAACGTCGTCCCATGTTGTTTTTTATGTGTGTTATCCATTTTATTTGAGTTTTCATGTCGAACTTTAGCCTTTCCAAAGCTGCGGAGGAAGAGAAGTCGTGACGCTGTTGCTTCTTCCGTAAACTCGCCTTTTTCAGGTGATTTTCGACATGTTCAGTCTCACAGTTTGTGCATTTAACTCTTAAAACATCCCAAACTCGGACACAAAAGCCGCGGTTCGCGCCGACACTCGAATCTTCAGGTTTGTGCTCGTTGTTGGTGAAAAACACGTCCTGATCTTGACTTCGGAGAACGGCTGCGCGCGCATTCAAAACCTGAGCGTACTCCGATTACGTAAATGTCACGCAAACGGCTCCATCTGATGAGAGTAATCGGACTTCTCTCAGATTGTTCACACTGATCGGGTTTGGTCTTTTAATGTACTTTGTCTTCTAAATAAAACAGTTCCTCTAAAATCCACGGTAACGAACCTGAGCCAAAGCACAAAGACCGAGTCTGTCGCTAAAGGCGGGAAAAGTCCTTATTCTAGTTTCTAGTTCTAGTTAGTTCCCTAAAGTGAAGTTAGTGGTAAATGAAACAGACCGTCACGAATCACGTCCAACTTTAGTTTCACTTGTGAAACACTTTCTTTCACCCCAGAGTCTAAAACGTTCACATTCTTCACCAAATCCTATTTTTTTTGGGAGAATAGACTTTTGTCTTCTAAAATTCTTCTTTTTAAGATGATTAAATCGTAAAAAGGGGACGCTGCATGTGTCTGAGGGCAGCGCCCCCTGGAGGACGCTCACATGTGTCTGAGCACAGCGCCCCCTGGAGCTCCTTTGGAGCGATAATTACATTTAAATCTCTGTTAAAATTGTCCCGTTGTTCCAATTTTAAAAACGTTTTGTATTTTTTGCAGAATCAGAATCATGTCGGAGCTCCAGGGGGCGCTCCGTTTTCAGTGCGATGAATGTCATAAAACCTTTCTAAAGGCGTTTGCTCTGAAAGTCCAGCGGCGCTTCACACACCATCACACACCATCACACGCGCACCATCACACACACCATCACACGCACCATCACACACCATCACACACACGCACACTATCACACGCGCACCATCACACACCATCACACGCGCACCATCACACACACGCGCACTATCACACGCGCACCATCACACGCACCATCACACACCATCACCACCACCACCTCAACACACGACACATCACACACACACCATCACACGCGCACACCACTCACACGCAACGCGCACCACCATCACACGCGACGCGCACTCCATCACAGCGCCATCACACAGCGCACCACACACACACCGCGCACATCACACACCGCACACATCACACGCGGCACCATCACACACGCGCACCATCACACGCGCACCATCACACACACGCGCACCATCACACACACACGCGCACCATCACACACACGCGCACCATCACACACACGCGCACCATCCACAGCCGCACCATCACACGCGCGCACCATCACACGCCGCACCATCCACACGCGCACATCACACGCGCACCATACACACGCGCACGCATCACACGCGCACCATCACACGCGCACACACACCCATCACACGCGCACACACACCATCACACGCACACCATCACACGCGCACACACACCATCACACGCGCACACACACCATCACACGCGCACACACACCATCACACGCACACCATCACACCGCGACACACACCATCACCGACACACCATCACACCGAAACACCATCACACGACACACACCATCCACACGCCCATCACACGCACCATCACACGCACCATCACACCACCATCACACGCACCATCACACGGCAACCATCACACGCACCATCCACACGCACCATCACACCACCATCACACGCACCATCACACCATCACACACACACACACCATCACACACACACACCATCACACACACACACCATCACACACACACACACCATCACACACACACACATCCATCACACACACATCACCCATCACCACACACACACCATCAACACACACACACCATCACACACACACACACCATCACACACACACAACACCATCACACACACACACACATCACACACACACACACCATCACACACACACACACACCATCACACACACACACACCATCACACACACCACACACCATCACACACACACACACCATCACACACACACACCATCAACACACACACCATCACACACACACACACCATCACACACACACACCATCACACCACACACACCACACACATCACACACACACACACCATCACACACACACACACACACACACACCATCACACACACCACACCATCACACACACAACTCACCATCACACACACCACACCATCACACACCACACACACATCACAACACACACCATCACACAACACACCATCACACACACAACACCACACACACACACATCACACACACATCACCACACACACATACACCACACACCATCACACACAACACACACACACCTCACACACACCATCACATCACACACCATCACACACACACCATCACACAGGAGGACTCCGTTGCGTCATGTGTAAAGAGCATTCAGGTGAAACTCGGATGCACAAACGTCTTCTCTTTCGTGGCCTTCACTCACCTCATGTGAACATGTTTCCACCTCCTTCAGAGTCTCATCCTGTAATTACTATAAGACTTAAATAAATGAAGGTCAATGCAAAAGAACGTTTATTTATCCAGATTCAAACTTCATGAATATTCAAGGTGAGACCCCCTGCTGTGTGCACGCCCCGCTGTGGAATAGTGTGGAATAATATAGAACTTCCAATTACCAGAGTATCACGAGTCCATTCAGCGGCGTGTGATCGCTGAGGGGAGCAAACCTATTGTAGACGGGAAGCTCGCGGTGCACTACAGGCTGGCGTTTAGCGCCTCGTTCCTCCGAACTGTCACAAATTAGTCCCTATTTTGATCCTTGTCTAGTCTCGGCTGCGCGGGAGGCACTGAGGGGCTAGTCTTAGCCTTGCTAGCGCTGCTAATGCTAACGCTGCATCCTGACGCACGGTCCGGTAAGCCTGATGCTACAACCTGGCTATAGCTAGACTTAAGCTCCTCCACACAGCGGATCGGTGCTTCTAACTCCGTAACCATGGCTTCCAAAGCCAACACTACACTGCACTTCACGCACCTGTCGTCGAGAAGAAGCCAGGTTCTGACTCGACAATTGACAACTTGAGCAGTAAAAGCAGAGAAAGTTTCAGCCATGGTGCTCGCGGCTAAGCTAGCTCGGCTGAGGCTAGAGAGCAAGGGGGGTTTTTAATCACGAAATACTGTACGAAGTGAGCTGTACAAGGCCCGGATTGTTTAATGAGCAACCACAACTTTCACTGGGGGGGAGCAACACACACTTTCACTGGGGAGCAACCACACTTTCACTGGGGGAGCAACCACACTTTCACTGGGGGGGAGCAACCACACTTTCACTGGGGGGAGCAACCACACTTTCACTGGGGGGAGCAACCACACTTCACTGGGGGGGAGCAACCACACTTTCACTGGGGGGAGCAACCACACTTTCACTGGGGGGGAGCAGCCACACTTTCACTGGGGGGAGCAACCACACTCACTGGGGGAGCAACCACATCACTGGGCTTTCACTGGGGGGGAGCCAACCACACTTTCACTGGGGGGAGCAACCACACTTTCACTGGGGGGGAGCAACCACACTTTCACTGGGGGGGAGCAACACACAACTTTCACTGGGGAGCAAACCACACTTTCACTGGGGGAGCAACCACACTCTGGGGGGGAGCAACCACACTTTCACTGGGGGGGAGCAACCACACTTTCACTGGGGGGGAGCAACCACACTTTCACTGGGGGGGAGCAACCACACTTTCACTGGTGTACAAGAAGCTAAAATAGTATTAGTATAATTTGTGGAACATCGAACAACTCTCAAAGCAGAATGCACTTGAGAAGGTCATCTCAATCCTTTACCCTTTGTTGGCAGTGACAGAGGTCAAACGTTTCCTGTAGGTTTTTTCACGCTGGTGCTGGTCGTTAGGCCCATTCCTCCATGCAGATCTCCTCTAGAGCAGTGATGTTTTGGGGCTGTCGCTGGGCAACACGGACTTTCAGCTCCCTCCAAAGATTTTCTATGGGGTTTAGATCTGGAGACTGGCTAGGCCACTCCAGGACCTTGAAATGCTTCTGACGATGCCCCTCCTTTGTTGCCCGGGTTTGGGATCGTGCTGAAAGAACCGGCCACGTTTCGTCTTCAGTGGTTTTGCCGATGGAAGGTGGTTTTCACTCTCACAATACATGACCCCTTCACACGGATCAGTCGTCCTGGTCCCTTTGTAGAAAAGACCCCCAATGCATGACGTTTCCAGCCCAATGCTTCCCAGGAAGGATGGTGTTCTTGGGATGGTCCCCAGCATTCTTTCTCCTCCAAACACGAGTTGAGTTTTTACCAAAGAGATTTTGGTTTCATTTGACCATGACATTCTCCCAATCCTCTTGTGGACCATCCAAATGCTCTCTGGACCCCGGCTTAAGGAGGGGGACACGTCTGGCACTGCAGGGTTTGAGTCCCTGGCGGTGTAGTTCTGATGGTAGCCTTTGTCACTGGTCATTCAGCGGGTCATTCAGCGGGTCATTCAGCGGGTCATTCCGCGGGTCATTCTCCAGGTCATTCACCGGGTCATTCCGCGGGTCATTCCGCGGGTCCCCCCGTGTGGGACTGTTCTTGTGACCACAGGGTGAGATCTTGCGTGGAGCCCCAGATGGAGGGTCTTCTTTTCAGCCTGGTGCAGGTCTAACATGTGTCCGGGGGCCAAAGTGCAGTTTGGAGTCCGACTGAGGTTGAGCACAGGGGCCCTTCGTACCGAGTTCAAACAGGGGCCCTTCAGTAATGTCCCTTTGTGGATTCTGTCTCAGTCGTAGTGAACCCATGATGGATCCGATTCTAAAGCATCGCTGTAGCGACAAAAGCTCGCTCCACTTCGCCCGACTGAACGATCGATGGAAAGAACCAGTCAGAGACCGTTTGATTTAAAAAAGGCTTTAACTTAGAGAAGCACAGACAGAGCGAGTATTTACAAAGGCCCACGCAGTCTTGGACCAGAACCCAACCCAGAGTGCTTAGCACCGCGCCCCAAGTACACTGTATGTACAACATGAACACATTATTCACACGCGCACAAGCAGGAGAGACCGGACTCACAACGCACCAAACACACACCACGGCAACCGGACGGGCTAGGCCTGGTTTAGGCCTGGTTTAGGCCTGGTTTAGGCCTGGTTTAGGCCGGGTTTAGGCCTGGTTTAGGCCTGGTTTAGGCCTGGTTTAGGCCTGGTTTAGGCCTGGTTTAGTCCTGGTTAAGACACGAGTCGACCGTGGTTCGGTCCGGTTCAAGTCCGGTCTAAGTCCAAGAACAACAAAGAGGAAAAGTGAAAGTAAAGAGGACGATATAAGGCGGTTTTACCTGGTTTTTATTTAAACTTTAAGTTATTTTTTGTTGTAAGAACTCTCATGTTTGGTCCAGTCCAGGTCCAGTCCGGGTCCAGTCCGGGTCCAGTCCGGGTCCAGTCCGGGTTCAGTCCGGGGTTTCATCCGGGTTCTTTAAATACTGGTTCATCTTTGGCTCAGTTCTGTTTCAGTAACACCGCTTTGTACATTAGGTTTAGTCCGGTTTAGTCCGTTAGTCCCGGTTTAGTCCCGGTTAGTCCCGGTTTAGTCCCGGTTTAGTCCCGGTTTTAGTCCGTTTAGTTCCAAACTCTAGCCCAAACTCTAGCTTGGCTGAATTTTGTTTTTTAAGTATTAAATAATTGTCTTCCCAAAGTTAATCTTGGTTTAAAGAACGTCAAAACTTTTAACTTTGAACCTTTTATGATCCAAAAGTGACCTTTCCAACAGGTTAGGAGAGAGGGGGGAAAAGAGGAGGGGGAAGAAAAGAGGAGGGGAGAAAAGAGGGAAAGGGAGGAGAAAGAGGAGGGGAGAGAAAGAGGAGGGGAGAAAAGAGGAGGGGGAGAAAAGGAGGAGGAGAAAGAGGAGAAAAGAGGGAGGGAAAAAGAAGGGGGAGAAAAGAGGAGGGGGGGAGGGAAATAGAGGAGGAGGGAGAAAAGAGGAGGGGGTGAGGAGGGAGAGAGAAAAGAAGGGAGGAAGAGGAGAGGAGGAGGGGGAGAAAAGAGGGGGAGAAGGGGAGGAGGATTAGATGTGTTAGATGGTTTAGTTCTGGTCTTTCTCCTCAAACATCTCCGAGCTGCAGCTGAACATCATTTCTCCTGAACATTGAGACTTTTGAAGTTTGTGTCTGAAGTTTGCGACTCTCACAAAGCTTCGGGGTCTCCACAAGCTTCGGGGTCTCCACAAGCTTGGGTTCCACAAGCTTCGGTACTCGGTCTCCACAAGCTTCAGGGTCTCCACAAGCTTCAGGGTCTCCACAAGCTTCAGGGTTCCACAAGCTCAGGGTCTCCACAAGCTTCAGTCTCAAAGTCAAGGATAATGAACTTCATGGACTCGTCGCCATAAGTGTGGACGGTGAAGAGGAGGAGACGAGGACAAGAGGAGACGAGGACAGAGGACGCCTGGTGTCAGTGCAGCGCTGCAGGGGCGCTATAGAGCAGCTCTTGATCTTGAAGACGTGATGCGCAGGTGACAGGCGATTCTGATTACACACACTGACACAGTACCGGACCAATCAAAGATCGAACAGGGAAAGCACGAAACGGGACAGAACACTGTGTTAATGGTGGCCAGCACCTGAAACGGGACAGAACACTGTGTTAATGTGGGCCAAGCACCCTCGAAACGCGCAGAAACACTGTGTTAATGTGGGCACACTGAAAACGGGACAGAACACTGTGTTAATGTGGGCCAGCACCTGAAACGGGACAGAACACTGTGTTAATGTGGGCCAGCACTGAACGGGACAGAACTGTGTTAATGTGGCCAGCACCTGAAACGGGACAGAACACCAGTGTTAATGTGGGCCAGCACCTGAAACGGGACAGAAACACTGTGTTAATGTGGGCCAGCACCTGAAACGGACAGAACACTGTGTTAATGTGGGCCAGCACCTGAAACGGGACAGAACACTGTGTTAATGTGGCCAGCACTGAAACGGACAGAACACTGTGTTAATGTGGGCCAGCACCTAAACGGGACAGAACACTGTGTTATGTGGGCCAGCACCCTGAAACGGGACAGAACACTGTGTTAATGTGGGCCAGCACCTGAAACGGGACAGAACACTGTTTAATGTGGGCCAGCACCTGAAACGGGACAGCACACTGTGTTAATGTGGGCCAGCACCTGAAACGGGACAGCACACTGTGTTAATGTGGCCAGCACCTGAAACGGGACAGGACATGTGTTAATGTGGGCCAGCACCTGAAACGGGACAGACACACTGTGTTAATGTGGGCCAGCACCTGAAACGGGACAGAACACTGTGTTAATGTGGGCACACCTGAACGGGACAGAACACTGTGTTATGTGGGCCAGCACCTGAAACGGGACAAAACATTGTGTAATGGGGCCAACACCTGAAACGGAGAGAAAACACTGTTAATTGGGCCAGGGACAGCACAAAACACTGGTTAATGTGGGCCACTGTATAAGCATAAAACGAACATTAAAAACAGCTTTTACAATGGCTTTCTGATTCTGATCAACAGTGGAGCTCCACCCAACATGGCACTGCCCGTCGGCTGTTGCTCTGAGCTGCCTAAGCCCCGCCCACAGGGAGGTGTTATTCTCTACTGGTTCTGATGTTTACCATGACTTAGTTTCACCTGAAAACTAACCATTCTTTAGTTTAACCGTCACTCTGTTTGTGGGCCATAGCGCAGAGGACTGTCGTCTGCCAGATAGATATGTTCCTGAACCGTCCTCCCTGAACCGTCCTCCCTGAACCGTCCTCCCTGAACCGTCCTCCCTGAACCGTCCTCCCTGAACCGTCCTCCCTGAACCGTCCTCCCTGAACCGTCCTCACTGCACTCGACTCGAACAGGGTTTCGGTACAAAACCTGAGCTAAGCAGTCTCACCAGAGCGGCCCAAAGCACCAGATACTCGTCGATGAAGCTGTTGAAATACTGATCCAGGAACAGCAGCCCAGGCCCAAGGAACGAGAAGTCATGGAGATGCATCTCACTCTTCGTCATATGGGCCACCTGAAACACAGAGACTGGTCATGTGGGCCGCCCGAAACACACAGACTGGCCATGTGGGCCGCCTGAAACACACAGACTCTGGCCATGTGGGCCGCCTGAAACACACAGACTCTGGCCATGTGGGCCGCCTGAAACACACAGACTCTGGCCATGTGGGCCGCCTGAAACACACAGACTCTGGCCAGGACTTTTCCAGGACTTTGTTATTAGTTGTTAGTTGCGTCGTCATGGCGTTGTTAAAGACATTACTTTTCTTTTATAAAGTTTTTCTAAAAAAGACTAAATGAATAACCAGAGACAAAACGCATGGATTCTATTCACATATTAACAGTTCAATGTGGGATGCAAAGGTCATGTCTGGAAGGAAAGGTAAAGGGTATAAAGGGTATAAAGAGTTAAGGGTGTAAAGGGTGTAAAGAGTGTAAAGGGTATAAAGGGTGTAAAGGGTATAAAGAGTTAAGGGTATAAAGGATGTAAAGGGTATAAAGGGTGTAAAGGGTATAAAGGGTGTAAAGAGTTAAGGGTATAAAGAGTTAAGGGTATAAAGAGTGTAAAGGATATAAAGGGTGTAAAGGGTGTAAAGGATATAAAGGGTGTAAAGGGTGTAAAGAGTAAAGGGTGTAAAGGATATAAAGGGTATAAAGGGTGTAAAGAGTAAAGGGTGTAAAGAGTAAAGGGTGTAAAGGATATAAAGGGTATAAAGGGTGTAAAGAGTAAAGGGTGTAAAGAGTAAAGGGTGTAAAGGATATAAAGGGTATACAGGGTGGAAAGGGTATAAAGAGTAACGGTATAAAGAGTAACGGGTATAAAGGGTATAAAGAGTAAAGGGAGTAAAGGGGAGTTTGGGGGTTCTCTCCCAAGAAATGTACAAAATGTCCTTCATTGGGTGGTTGGAGCTGTGAGGACACCAACACAGCCGAGCAGAGGACGGAGACACGGGGTCTTTCAGGGACATTCAGACGTTTTCCCGTTCACCAGGCGTTTTTTCAATGTCTGGAAAACGGGCAAGTTCATTTCCAGCTTTTCCAGGATTTGTCACATTCAGTACTGCGTCTTTACTCCTGAACCCTGTACCTCCTCGCTGTGAGGGTCCTACAGCATTTCCAAACACGTTACAGAGTTACATATACGTAATCGCCTTTCATCCTGGGAACTCTTACCACGAGTTTGTTGGTGATCTTGGCGGACACGAAGCCGAACGCCAGAACGTAGAGGCACGGATGTCTCTGGAACAGCTCCACCGCCGACTTCTTATAGATCATCATGGCGAGGATGATGACCGTGCCGATGTGAAGGACGGGAGAGAGAACGCTGGTGCCCTGAAACACACCAGAGCTCACACCGACAGGCAACCGCACCCAGAGAGCTCACACCGACAGGCAACCGCACCCAGAGAGCTCACACCGACAGGCAACCGCACCCACAACCGACCAGAGAGCTCACACCGACACGCAACCGCACCCAGAGAGCTCACACAGACAGGCAACCGCACCCAGAGAGCTCACACAGACAGGCAACCCGCACCCAGAGAGCTCGACACAGACACGCAACCGCACCCAGAGAGCTCACACCGACACGCAACCGCACACCAGAGAGCTCACACCGACACGCAACCACATACAGAGGACTCACAGCAACACGCAACCAGACTCAACAGCGATGGTGGAGCCGTTTTTGCCCACTCCTCAGTTGAAGATCACTCTGAAGTAGTTTGTGCAGGAGAAAATGGCCCTAAGAAAGTGAAGAAGGCGGGAAAGCATCTTCATTTGGACGTTCAGCAGCGGAATCTGCAAAAGAGACCCAGTTTAGAACCCGGTCTAGACTTGGACAGGTTCCTGCTGAAAGTGATTGAGACTTTAAAATAACAGAAAAAGCTGTCAAACTTCAGTTAAATCCAGTTGAGAGAAAAAGCACAAACTTTTCTTAAAAACTTTATCGTGTGCGATTCTGCTCCAACAACTGACGTTGGTTTCGTCGTCACGTTAGTTTTCGGTATGTTTGTTTGGCTCCGCCCAAACCACAATGCTGCCTCTGTGAGTTGGTCCAGTCTCGCCCACTGGTTGATTGGGCCCAATCACAATTCAAGGCAACAGAAGCCTGACAAGATGGAGTCACAAATATCAATAATATCTGGTTTTGGACCAGTCCTAGTCCCACTCCCATTCACAGTCCTAGTCCTAGTCCCTTTAGTCCAGACTGCTGCAGTTACCGTAGACTGCCAAGAGGCGGGTGCCTCCCACTGCGGCGAGAAGATACACAGAGATGATGAAGATCTGCACCTCAGTCACGTCGATGCTGCACAAACAGTACATTAAACTGTGGACTGTTTGACCCCTGCCGTAAGTGGATCTTTGTGCCGACCCCTGGCCGTAAGTGGACTTTGTGCTCGACCCCTGCCGTAAGTGGACTTTGTTTTACTCGACCCCCTCCGTAAGTGGACTTTGTGCTCGACCCCTCCGTAAGTGACTTTGTGCTCGACCCCTGCCGTAAGTGGACTTTGTGCTCGACCCCTGCCGTAAGTGGACTTTGTGCTCGACCCCTGCTAAGTGGACTTTGTGCTCGACCCTGCCGTAAGTGGACTTAGTGCTCGACCCCTGCCCGTAAGGGACTTTGTGCTCGACCCCTGCCTAAGTGACTTTGTGCTCACCCCTGCGAAGTGGACTTTGTGCTCGACCCTGCCGTAAGTGGACTTTTGCTCGACCCCTCCGTAAGTGACTTTGTGCGCTTTCCTGGTGTAAGTGGAGCTTTGTGCTCCTTCCTGGTGTTAGTGGACTCTGTGCTCCTTCCTTGGTGTAATGTGACTCTGTGCTCCTTCCCTGTGTTAAGTGGACTTTGTGCCCTCCTGGGAGTCTTCTTCCTTCCGGTGTAAGTGGACTTTGTGCTCCTTCCTGGTGTTAAGTGGACTTTGTGCTCCTTCCTGGTGTAAGTGGAGACTTGTGCTCCTTCCTTGTAAAGTGGACTTTTGCTCCTTCCTGGTGTAAAGTGAATTTGTTGCTCCTTCCTGTGAAGTGAACTTTGTGCTCTTTCCTGGTGTAAGAGTGTCTTGTATGGACTTTGTGCTCCTTCCTGTGTAAGTGGCTCTTGGTGCCCTTCCTTGGTGTAAGTGGTCTTTGTGCTCCTTCCTGGTTAATTGATCCTTGCTCTTGGATGACTTGTGTCTCCTGTAATGGCGTGCCTTCGTGTAAGTGGACTTTGTGTGACTCACATGCCCGAAGCCGCAGAGTTTCCGACACGTACGTCCTGCAGATGAGCGCAGTAGAACATGAACATCCCGGCGAAGCAGCAAGAAGAACATCCAGTCTGGTTTGTGCCGAGCTGTACCGCGCGATGCTCGTGCCAGGACCACGAACACTTGCAGAAGAGGGTGATTATTGTTGTTGCTATGGTTACACAGGGGGGTTACACTTAATGCTACATCGTTATCATTGTTTCCAGACTCAAAGTCATGATAAACACAGTTAAAGGACCGGTGTTTCTGTAAAGGAACGGCCCAAGACTGGGGTCAAAGGTCAGGCCCTCCCCTCCCTGTGTGTCAGATGCCTCCCACTGACCTGTGGACAGCGAGTCACAGCCGTGATCGAACAGCTCTTCCCAGTGGCTGAACTGCTGTTGGTGCGTCGCGCCTGTTTCCCGTCGATGGCATCCGGAGCGGACTGATAAATGAAGAGTCCGACGGCACAGAGCAGGTAGGGCCCAGGCGGAGCCTAAAGAGAGAAGAAAACGAACGAACGTTAGGCCCAGAGACGGAGCCCTAAAAGAGAGAAAACAATCAACGTAGCCCAGAGCGGAGCTAAAAGAGAGGGAAACCGCGAACGTTAGCCAGAGCGGAGGCCTAAAGAGACAACAACATGAACGTTAGGCCCAGAGCGAGCCTAAAGAGAGAGAAAACACAACGCGTTAGGCCCAGAGCGAGCCTAAAAGAGAAAACAATATGTACGTTGGCCCAGAGCGGAGCCAAAAGAGACACAACATGAACGTTCAGCCCCAGATGGAGCCCTAAAAGATAGAGAGAAAACAACGACGTAGGCGCCAGGCGAGCTAAAAAGAGAGAAACATGTACGTTAGCGCAGAGCGACCTAAAAGAACCAAATTCAGAAAATGTTAGGACAGAGCGAGCTAAAAGAGAAAACCACGAACGTTGCCAAGCGAGCCTAAAAGAAGAGAAAACACGAACGTTAGGACCCAGAGCGAGCCTAAAAGAGAGAAAACACGAAACGTTAGGCCCCAGAGCGAGCCTAAAAAGAGAGAAAACACGAACGTTGGCCTGAGCTGAGCCTAAAAGAGACACATACATCGAACGTTAGGCCCAGAGCGGAGCTAAAAGAGAGGAAAACTCACGAACGTTTAGCCCGACGAGCCTAAAAGAGATAAACCCCGAACGTTAGGCCAGAGCGGAGCCAAAAAAGAGAACAACATGAACGTTTAGGCCCAGAGCGAGCCTAAAAAGAAAAAACATGAACGTAGCCCAACGAGCGGAGCCTAAAAGAGAGAAAACTTGCTACGAACGTTAGCACCAGAGCGGAGACCAAAAGAGAGAAAACCACGACGTTAGCCCAGCGGAGCCTAAAAAGAGAGAAAAACACGAACGTTAGGCCCTAGAGCTGAGCCTAAAAGAGACACAACATGAACGTTAGGCCCAGAGCGGAGCCCCTAAAGAGAAAAAACACGAACGTTTAGGCCCAGGAGCGGAGCCCTAAAAAAGAGAAAAACCATGACTTAGCCAGAGCGGAGCCTAAAAGAGAACAACATGAACGTTAGGCCCAGACGGAGCCTAAAAGCAAGAGGAAAACACGAAGTTACAGGAGCCTAAAGAGGAAACAGACGAGCCTAAGAGAGACACATTTACACAGAGGGAGCAAAAGACAACCACCTGGAGTAGGCCCAGGAGCGAGCCTAAAGAGAGAAAACAAGTACGTTTAGGCCCAGAGCGGAGCCTAAAAGAGAAACAAACATGAACGTTACGCCAGAGCGGAACCTAAGAAGAGGAATAACAATCGAAACGTTAGCCCAAGACGGAGCCTAAAGAGAGAGAAACCGACGGAATTGAGCCCAGAGCGGATCCGAAAAAGAGAAAACAACGAACGTTTAGCCCGAGCGGAGCCTAAAAGAGAAGAAACCACGAACTTAGCCAGAGCTGGAGCCTAAAAGAGGCACCAACATGAACGGTTAGGCCCAAGCGGAGCCTAAAAGAGAGAAAACATAACCGTTAGCCAGAGCGGCCTAAAGGAGAGGAAATGACACGAAACGTTAGGCCCAAGCGGAGCCTAAAAGAGACAACAACACGAACGTTTAGGCCAGACGGCTGAGCCCTAAAAGCAGGACACAACATGAACGTTTAGCCAGAGCGGAGCCTAAAAAAGAGAGAAAATCCACACGAAACGTTAGGCCCAGAGCGGATGCCTAAAAGAGAGAAAACAAACGAACGTTAGGGCCCAGAGCGAGCAAGAACAACACGTAGAGAGAGCAAAGAGAAAACACAGAACGGTTAGGCCCAGAGCGGAGCCTAAAAGAGAGAAACACGAACGTTAGGCCAGAGCAGTCCTAAAAGAGAGAACAACATACGACGTTGGCCAGAGCGGCAGCCTAAAGAGAGAAACCGAAACGAGGCCTAGGCGAGCCTAAAAAAGAGGGAACAACGCATGAACGTTGGCCCAGAGCTGAGCCTAAAAGAGAGAGACAAACACGGAAACGTTTAGGGCCCAGAGCGGAGCCTAAAAGAGAGAAAACACGAACGTTAGGCCCAGAGCGGAGCCTAAAAGAGACACAACATGTACGGTTAGGCCCAGAGCGGAGCCTAAAGAGAGAAAACACGAAGTTAGGCCAGCGCGGAGCCCTAAAAGAGAGAAAAGAAAAAAAACACAACGTTAGGCCCAGAGCGGAGCCTAAAAGAGAGAAAACACGAACGTTAGGCCCAGAGCGAGCCTAGTACTTGTTAAACTCCTTTCAACAGTGAATCTGAATAAGACCCGGTCGTCGTGTTCGGACTGAACAGACTCTAAACACACAGACCTTTTATAACAAAGAGCGACATTATGAAACCAAAATGTCGAATAAACTGATTTTCCTCAATAAAACGCTTCCGTCATGAACACATTCTCTGACACTTCGGGCTCAGATTCACACATGTGTTTGGTTCAAATGTGTTCAAAAAGTCGAGAAGTTTCACAGAAATAATGTTTCTAAATGAAAGGTTACGGCTGCGCTGTCGTTGGCATTTTGGCGCCGTTGCCGCGGTTACCTGCTCGGTGGCCGTGGGGCAGTAGTAAACCAGCACCAGCGTGGTGAACACGTTTGTGGCCAAACCGACGATGGTGATGAGGTTCGGAGCGATCCACGACGGGACACGAGCCACGAGCCACTCCCAGTACGTCTGCATGAGCGGCTCCAGGAGCGAGCGGCCCGCACTGCTGTACCTGCAATCACACGTCACGTCAGCCCCTCCCACCCTTTCGGACCCCGAGAGCGTTTCTGGGTAAATACCTGTGCTCCTCCAGCCTCTTGAGCTGGTGCCTGGACAGAGGCGGCGACGGCAGCTCGATCAGCCTCCGCAGCAGCCCGGGGCCGAGGCAGTAGGTCTCCATAGCGCCCCCTGTGGCTCCTGTGGCTCCCGGGGGCCCCGCTTCTCGACCGGGAGCCCTTCGAGAGCGCAGGCCCCCTCCCTGTGGCGGCTGGCCCAGGCCGCTCATGCAGCCGCTCTTGTCAGGGCTGAAAGAGAAAAGAAACCCACCGCCGTCGAGAAGGCCACGATGTCATGGTCTCAGTTTGCCAGGGAAGAACCCAGAAGTCAAACCGCTCACGTTTACGGGATTTATCAGTCACTACAACGCACTCTGTCACTGCAGACACGCATCTGCATTTTAACTATAACTATAACTGTATATCTGTAACTGTACATCTGGCATTTTAACTATAGACTAGTATATCTGCATTTTAACTATACTATAAACTGTATTCGCAATTTACTTAACTGCTACATGAGTTTAACTAGTAACTGTATATCTCATTTTAACTATAAACTTGTGTATCTGCAATTTTAACTATAACTGTATATCTGCAATTTTAAGCTATAATGTGTTCTGCAATTTACTCTGTTACCATTTACTATCTGACATCCATAAACTATAACTGTAGCATTGCATTGTTAACTATAACTGTTTTATATCATCATTTTAACTATAACTGTGTATCTGCATTTTAACTATAAACTGTATATCTGCATTTTAACTATAACTTACTTGCCTTTAGCTATAACTGGTCGCATCTTTAACGTATAACTGTAATCTGTGCATTTTAACTATAACTGTATATCTGCATTTTAACTAATACGTGTAATACTGCATTTTTAACTAAACTATAGCTCAGAATCTATGATCGTGATCTGCATTTTAACTATAAACTGATATCTGCTATTTAACTATAATGTTATTCTGCACTTTAATATTACTTATACTGATAGGATTTTATCAACTTATAATCTGCATTTTGAACTATAACCTAATAGACTGTTATCTGCAGAGCATAATATTAAACTGTTATCATACTATACTATAATGCATCTGCATTTTTAACTATAATGTATATCTGCATTTTAACTATAACTGTAACAAACTAAGTATATTCTGCATTTTAAACTATAACTGTATATCTGCATTTTAACTATAAACTGTATTATCTGTAACTGTATATCTGCATTTGAACTATAACTTATTGATTTCACTTCTCACATCCGGATTGAGTATTACGGGACGACAGCGCGTCGTGACGTCATCGCAGCCACAACAAAGTCGCCATAAAACATGTGTAAAGAGGATTTCAAAAACATTTAGAATTTCAAGGGTGGAAATGTTTGTCTGTTACAAAAGGAAAGGAATGCGCCATGTTCGTTTTAAAGTCTGTACAGTTTAGATCATTCAATTACACCGTTTATATTTGTTGTACATTTGTCAATTCTTCTGAAAATCACTGCAGCGCTAGAAAATAATGTCAAAACCCATGAAGAAGAAACCAAGTCTGCGGCCCTGAAACACGCTCCAACGTGTGTCGTGAAGAAGCATGAATCTATTAGGACTAAAGTGAGAAAGAACAAATGCTACAAACCCGCGGAACACGAGGCGAAACACCAGGAAACACGAGCTTAAAGCGTGTCAAGGCAAATGAGCTCTTGAAGCGGGTCTGTGTTCTGCACTTGATGTGACATGAGCCGTTTCTTTCAAAAGTCAGAATGTAAAAGGAAGTACGACTGTGTTTGTGACGTTAGCGAGATGTCGGCCGCAGCTGGGCACTTCCTGTAGCACAGAGCTCAGCTTTAAACCCCTCCAAATACGAACTAAAGTCATCGAATGTCACCCCAAAACAAGTGTGGGCCCCGGGTCCATCATTAACACCAAACGAAACGCAGTTTGTCCCAAATCAATGTATAAATCCGCTGTGGTCCACAGAGCTGTGGTCGGCCGTGAGTGCTAACGGGGAGCTAACCCGGAGCTAGCCCGGAGCTAACGCGGAGCTAGCCCGGAGCTAACCCGGAGCTAGCCCGGAGCTAACCCGGAGCTAGCCCGGAGCTAACCCGGAGCTAGCCCGGAGCTAGCCGCGCGTTTGGGGACTTGTGCCTCCTGATGTCAGTTTATCGTTTCACTACAGAAACGCTGGGAAATGTTCAGCCTTTTCTTATCTAGTAATATTTAAACATGATTATAATTAAGAAAACTCACTGAAGGGTTGCAATTTGAGCACTTTGAGTGAGTTTTAGACATCGGAAGTTGGAATAGGCACGAACAGGGAGGAAAACCAAGTGGTTAAACATTTTTAAAATACATTTGAACACATATTCTGTGTTTATTGAAATAAACATATAATGATCATGGACATCTCTGGGGCGCTTGTGCTGATGTCAAGGCAATTGCAGTGGGCGAGCGTCGCCACAATTGGCAAAAGATGAGAATTGGGAATCGGCCACCCGGAGCTAACCAGCGGATAATGCTAACAGATGTATCCGACAGAGACAGCGCGAGCAGCGGGGAGGCTCCAGGACTGTGCCCGGGACTGGGAGCTCCACAGCGGGGAGGCTCCAGGACTGTGCCCGGGACAGCGAGCTCCACAGCGGGGAGGCTCCAGGACTGTGCCCGGGACAGCGAGCTCCACAGCGGGGAGGCTCCAGGACTGTGCCCGGGACAGCGAGCTCCACAGCGGGGAAGCTCCAGGACTGTGCCCGGGACAGCGAGCTCCACAGCGGGGAAGCTCCAGGACTGTGCCCGGGACGGCGAGCTCCACAGCGGGGAAGCTCCAGGACTGTGCCCGGGACGGCGAGCTCCACAGCGGGGAAGCTCCAGGACTGTGCCCGGGACGGCGAGCTCCACAGCGGGAGGGGAGTCGACCTGGCTCTCCCGGTGCAGAGACAAGCGGTTGGACAGAGAAACGTGTCCTATCACCGGGAGAAAGCTGGAGCTCTGAAGGGGAGCAGAGAAGGAGCACCGGGTGGAGAACAGACCTGTGTCCGAGGGTGAAGGCAAGGAGCGAGCAGCACCGGGGGAAAGAGGGGGCTGCAGGCGGAGCTCGGGCCTCTCCTGGCGGTGAGTGTCCGGTGATAGTCGCAGCTCCGTGGGGAAATCGGTGGAGGGCTGCAGCGGATAGCCTCCCGGTGCCACTGCCGCACACACGGACGCTTGTTCTGGCGCGGTGCGGGACTTAGGCCGGGGCTGGAGCGCTCTCTGCCGAACTGGAGGAGCTCTGTACGGGGGAAAGTTGCGCAATGGACGCGGGTGTGGCGTGGAGCTTTGGCGACATCTGCTGGAGAATTTGTATATAGATTTATTTTTCACATTTTGCTCTTCCTTTAGTCATGTCTTAGTTTAAACTTCTGTGATAATGGTGAATTCCTAATTAAGACCTGGAATTGTCCTGTTATTGAACTAGATTTTTGATTTGAGCATCTAAAAACTAGAAATTGTCATTCTTGAATTCAAAAGTTTTTGGACATGGTTTAATTAAGGATCTTTCGATGTAGAATATCAGCGTGACCTGTAATATACGTTCTAATTCCAATGAAACAACCTCTGAGAATGTCTTCTTTTCATTCTTTTATTTAATCAGAAAATAATCATTCCTTCACAACAGGTTTGGGCTAAATGTTGATCTAACATGAACACGTCATGCACACGCTTCCACAACACGCATGCGCCACCACAGGAGCGAGCTCGAGCTGAGACCCGGATTACAAAGACTGAAGATGCCTCAGTTTACAAGTTTATGTTGCTGTTGAAACGGTGAGGCGGTTTGTGAGTCCGTGCTCTGTGGCGCGGGCTTCTCTCATTGCTTGACAGACTTGAAGAACTCTCGCAGAAGACTCTTCATGCGCTCCGTGTTGGCCGGGTCCAGGTCCAGACCCTGGTCCAGGCCCTGGTCCAGACCCTGGTCCAGACCCTGGTCCAGACCCGGGTCCAGACCCGGGCTCAGCAGAACCTCGCGCTCCGGGGCCAAACCTCGGGCCTGAGCCGTGTGGAGGCCCTCGATGGCGGACGAGAGCCAGATGAGACGTTTCAGACTCTGAACCGTGCGGCCGCGGTCGTGCATCAGCTGGTGCTCTGACACTGCCCTGCGACTGAGGAAGAGGAAGAGGAGGCGAGAGGGGGGGAGGGGAGGGGAGGAAGAGGAGGCGAGAGGGGGGGGAGGGCAGCGAAGGAGCGAGAGGGGGAGAGGGAAGGGAGGAAAGGGGGAGAGGGGAGGGGAGGAAGAGAGAAGGGGGAGAGGGAGGGAGGAAAGGGAGGAGAGGAGGGAGGAGAAGGGGGAGAGGAGAGAGGAAAGCGAGAGGGGGAGGAGAGGAAGGGGGGAAGAAAGGGGAGAGGAGGGAGAGAGGAGAGAGGCGAGAGGGGGAGAGGAGGGAGGAAGGAGGGGAAGGGAGGAAGGAAGAGGAGCGAGAGGGGAGAGGGGAAGGGAGGAAGGAGGGGAGGGAGGAGAGGAAAGGAGGCGAGAGGGGGGGAGAGGGAAGGGGAGGAAGGAGGGAGGGAGGAGAGGAAGAGGAGGAGGGGGCGAGAGGAAGGGGAGAAGGAGGAGGAGGAGAGGAGAGGAGGGGCGGAGGGGGCGAGAGGAAGGGAGGAAGGGAGGGAGGAGAGGAGAGAGAGGCGAGAGGGGGGACGAGAGGGGAGGAAAAGAGGGAGGGAGAGAGAGAGAGAGAAGACTCTGTCAGACTCTGTCGACTCTGTCGGACTCTGTCGGACTCTGGTTACATGTTGTGGGGGTGATTCTCACCTGTCGCTCTGACACAGTCCTGAGGTGAAGGCATCAGCAGAAACTGCACACGGCCCCAGCTTCACACACATCTGAAACACACACATGTCACTGTACCGCCCCTACAAACATCGAAACACTTACCGCCCCTACTGACACACATCTGAAACACTGTACCGCCCTAACTGACACACGATGAAACACTGTACCGCCCCTCACTGACACATCGTCTGAACAACTCACATAGGAACTTTAAGCAGACAGACTTGGTGCTTGTGTGAAGGAAGATAAAAACCTGGAGGGACACTTCATCATCTGCTTCGTGTAACCCTGAAAAGTAACCTCAGTCATCGTACTAGGCCCTAATCATCTACGAGACGCTTCATCTGAGCAGATGGTCCCACTGGACCACGTCAGTGTGGCCTCCAGCTCCACTGGAAGAAACCTTGGCTCTGATTGGACCAGGAGCTCTCACTCAAAGCCACATAAATCCTGATTATCTTCATTAAGTTTCCAATTGACAGTTGTAGAAAACGTGACTTGAACCACTTTGAAGTTGTGGTTGGTCTTCACAGCAGACTTTAAGCTCCGCCTCCTTCAACTCTCGTTGCTCCTCCCAGACGAGGCGTGGCTAAACACCAGCGAGCCTCATGACACCTCATGGGTGGGGGCGGGGCCTCACAGAATAAACCTTTCTACAGTCATTGTGGGCCCGCCCACACAAAGCCACACAAGCAAATCTGCAAAGATATTTAGTCTAAAACAGTCCCGTTCAAGGGTCTGCAAATGGACCTGTTTCAAAGCAGGTCCCAGAGAGCCACATGGGCACACGGTAGAGCAGTGTGGATGTTCTCCCTGTGTCTGTGTAGATTCCCCTCCCACTAAAACATGTGCAATAGGCTCCTCCCACAAAAACACCAATAGTGTGTTGTGAGAGTGAATGTGGGCGGCTAATGCGGCGTGACGACAGACGATGGCTGCTCAGTTCGGGCGTGTCTGTCGGGCTGCGGTCGTATCCGTGGAAATAATCCGTCTTTATCACGAGTTGGCCTGGACAGACCCGGTATGTGGGAGAGACGTATGAGAGACTCTTATTCTGGGAACATTTCTAAGAAAAACAAGAAGAAACACGCCACAGAGAATAAGGTTAGCAGTGCTGCACTTAAGCTAGCTGCTAGCTCTGCTCAGGCGCTAGCCTCTGCGCACTTGGGCGGGGGTCTCACCACTTCTACACCGGCTCGGAGACTCGAAGCGAGATAGACCCAGTGATCGTGGTGGCTTCGTGGGATTACAAGGACAGTGGTCGCAAAGATAGACGTGGCCCTGGAGGAAATGTGTGATTTGAAATCCAAGAATGGCGAATTTGGCCCCCGGGCTGTGGCAGTCGAGGAGGAGGTCTCTGACGCTGCCTCTGCTGTACAGACCAAAGTGAAGAATTGACAAGCCAGGTGCGTGTTTTGACTGACAAACTGGACGACCTGGAGAACCGAGAATGAAGATGTAATTTGCGGATTGTCTGCATTCCAGAGGATGTAAAGATGTATAAAATCCTGGTCCAGTGTTAGGGCCTGGGGAGAGAAACTGGTCTCTACTGCCAGATGAACGGTTTTCATCGGCCGTTGTACAGACCTGGTTCTCCTCCTGAGTGGGTCCAGCGCCTCTGTCTCCTCATCCTGTCCTCCTGTCCGTCTGAGGGAGTGGGATCTCTCTACTCACTGTGGAACTCCGCACAGTCTCTACTCTGTCTCCCCAAAGACGGTTGGAAGTTCTCTTCCTTGCAGAAGGAGGGTCCAAAAACTGGGTACCGAGGCCGGTACTTAGGACCATCTGCCTGAGGAAGCTCCAGATACGAAAATGTCTGGACATTTCCAATCCCTACTGTAAACACTGTTTATTCGCGTTTTTGAATTGAGAGTATATGGAAGAGCGCTGGATCCCGAAAGACTCAAACTCTCCAACAAAAGATGGGTATAACGAAAGAACAAACTCGGAAACCACCGCGTCCACCAGATGCCAATTATCACTGCAAGTTACTACAACCTCAAGCTGATAAATCATCTGCGTGTCACGGAGCCATCCAGACCACACCCGGCAATCCTCAACCGACCCCAAGTCTCTTTCTTTAACGGCTCAAGTGGGCAATTAAACACATAAGCTTTTGACCCGTGAAAGCCCACCTGACGAGAGAGAACGAATACGAGCTCTGCTTTCCCTGCAACGCTGAGGATCCAACGTAATGAAAATACAAAGTTGATTGGAGCAGAAGAGGCGTTGGCATTTGCCAATTCAATTGTAGTATTTGTCTGACATGTTTCCCCTTATTATTCCCCATCTTTTGTTGGTAAGTTTAGTAGATCGTTGAAGGATCCAGTTCCATATACTTCAATTCAAAAAACAGATATAAAACAGTTTGTTCATAGAGGACTTGAAATGTCCCACATCCCAGAGTCCTCAGAAGACTGTCCCACAAGCCCCCCTTCCTAGACCCTCCTTCTGCAGAAACTAACCAAACCTCTTTGGGAAAAAGGTAGAAACCTGTAGGAGTTCCACAGTAAGAGAGACCCACTCCTCAGAACAACAGGTTGAGACGAAAGAGAGACAGAGGAGCTGACCACTCAGGAGGAAACCAGGTCTTCAGGCCGATGAAAACCGTTCATCTGGAGTAGAGACCGTTTCTCCAGCCCTAACACTGGACCACATCTTTACATCCTCTGAATGCAGACAATCCGCAAATTACATCTTCATTCCTCGTTCTCCAGTCGTCCAGTTTGTCAGTCAAAACGACGCAACCTCTTGTCAATTCTCACTTTTCCGTACACAAGAGCAAGCGTCAGAGACCTCCCTCGACTGCCACAGCCCGGGCCAAATTCGCCATCTCTTGGATTTTCAAATCCACACTTTCCTCCAGAAGGCCACGTCTATCTTTGCGACACGACTGTCCTTGAATCCCACGAAGCCACCACGATCACCTGAGTCTCTATCTCGCTTCGAGTCTCCGGAGCCGGTGTAGAAGTGTTGAGACCCCGCCCAAGTGGCAGAGAGCTAGCGCCTGAGCAGAAGCTTAGCCAGTCCGCTTAACGTGCATCACTGCTACTTGTTCTCTTTTGCGTTGTTTCTTGTTTCTTAGAATATGTTCCAGATAAAGAGTCTCTCATACGTCTCTCCACATACCGGTCTGTCCAGCCAATCTCGTGATAAAGACGGATTATTTCCACGGATACGACCCGCGGCCCGACAGACACCCCGAACTGAGCAGCCATCGTCTGTCGTACACGCCGCATTAGCCGCCCACAACTTCACTCTCACAACACACTATTGGTGTTTTGTGGGAGACCTATTGCACATGTTTTACCGGAGGATCACGACAGACACAGGGAGAACATCCACACTGCTCTACCGTGTGCCATTGGCCTCGGACCTGCTTTGAAACTAGGTCCCCATGCAGACACCCTTTGAACGGGACTGTTTTATGAGAATCTACTGAGATACTTCTCCTTTCTTCCCATACATCTGTCTCGTGGCTTGTGTCCGTGTTCTGGTCCGTCCTGCCCCACACTATGCGACTGTCTAGACGGTCTCGTATTCTGTGAGCGCCGCCGCCCCTGTCTCTCCTTCCCCCATGAGCTCCCTCCTCCTGTGCCGTGTCACTTCCGGCGTCTCCTCTCTTTTTCCTGGTTTAGACCACGCATCGCCCTGTAGAACCTCCCAGCAACTGAGGTGGGGGCGGAGCCTTTTAAAAGTCTGCTTTGAGGAAGACCTACCCACAACTCCACATAGTGTGTGTCATCATTCACTCCGTTCTTTTCTACAACTGTCAATTGAAACTAATGAAGATTATATTCAGGACCTTTTAGTGCTTGAGTGAGAGCTCTCTGTCCAATCCGAGCCCACATCGGTTCTTCCAGTGAAGCTGAGCCACACTGAACGTGTTCCTATGGCCATTGCTCAGTTGATAGCGTTCTCGTTAGATGCATTGATGTCTTAAGACCCTCGACGTGCGGTTGTCATGGGTTCCAGAAGCCAATCGCATGGAAGTGTCCCTCTGCCTTTTGCTATTCTTCCGTTTTCACACAAGCACCATAAGTCTTTGTCTGCTCTCATACTAGTTTCGCATGTGTTTCCCTGGTTCACACGTCCTGCTTCAGTACGGTGCGGTACCAGTTGTCTCTCAACCGTCTTACGCCTTGCTGTTTCAGTGTTTCTGAGCTTCCGGTGGCTGTGCTACTATGTGTTTCATAGTGTGTCATAGGGGCGCCGTTACATCTGTTTCAGCAATTGTGTGTGCCCCGTATGGGCCTTCCCGGTACCGACTTGACACTTGGTGTTGCGTTCTCTCCAGATTTGTGTGTGAAGTTGGTCGCGTCCCTCGCTCGTCCCGGTCCTCGTCCCTGTGCAGTTCTGCTTGCTCTGCGTTCACCTCCTCACGTCTGACTGTTCCAAGAGCAACAGTAGAGATCCTCACACCCACCATCAACCACTCTGTAGCCCTACTGTCCCACCCCAGAGTCCCGATCCTCATGAGTTGCCCACTTCAAGTGTCCCGATCACGAGTGTTCTTGACGCTAGTCCTACTCCCTCTGCTTTTTCCCCGTCTCCCCCCTTCCCTCTTCGTCCTCCCCTGCCCCTTCCCTCGCCCCCATTGCTCTGCCTCCCTCTTCCTCTCCTCCCCTCCCTCTTCCTGCCCTTCTCCTTCCTGCTCTCTTCCTACTGCCATCTTCTCCCCTCTCCTCGTCTTCGCGCCTTTCTCGCGCCTTCCCTTCTGCCTTCTCCCTTCTCTCCTTCCCCTTCTCCTCCTTCTCCCTTTCCCTTCTCGCCCCCTTCCCTCTCGCCTCTCTGCTCTTTCTCTCCTCCCTCTCGTCCCTCCTCCCCCTCCTCCCCCCCCTCCCCCCGCCCTTCCTGTCTCTCCCTCC